>AWWV01014446.1:0-46990 GCA_001974805.1 Corchorus capsularis
AGCCAGGGTAGGCCGTCCCGGTGGGGCGGCTCGGCTATTTTTTTTTTTTTTTGAAATAATTATTATTTAAAAAAAAATTGGTCTAGCCGCCCCACCGGTGCCGTCCCCCTGGGGTGGCTGAGCCATGGCCAAGCCGCCCTCCTGGGGCGGCACCGGTACTAAACCCTTTTTTTAAAAAAAAAAAAACCTTGCCGTCCTAGTGGGGCGGCTAGCCGTGGCAGAGCCGTACTAGTGGGGAGGCTCCGTGTGGCTAAGGGCAAAACTGGCAAAGGTCAAAGGGCAAAAATGTAAAAAATGGGACGATGAATAACAAAATAGGGCGGTATTTAGCAACCCCCTTACAGTCTCAAATTTGTGGAGACATATATTGTCATCTGGGAAAGGCGGCTATATATCTGATCCTCTGTGTTTTTTGCAATTTCCCTCTCATGAAATCTGATTACCAATTCCAAAGTCCAAAGACAAGAGGAAAACAAAATAATGACAGTGGAGCACCAGAAAACCCGAGGGATACATATCCAGATTGTTTTCATATGTGGGCTATAGCTAATGTAATGTAATTTTCTCACAAAAAGACTGACTCTTCTTTTTCATAATAATGGAGATGATGAACAGATATGGAAATTAGATGGATACATAGTTGGTTCCTTACATAGGCGAATATTAATCAAACGCACTGCTTTTGATGAGAGCGACTAATCGAATCCTAACATATTTGCAATGATCTTTCATAATTGCTATTCATAAGGTGCCCCATTACATAGATAAACCTGTAAAAAAAAAATTCTTGTTTCACATCTTGAGTTGGAGATTAATATTGATTTAAGATCAATGTGTTATATATAGATCAACAAGTGTTATATATAGACCAACAAGTGATTGGTTCTAGTGATTTAGCACTTGTTCCTCTTAAGTAAGGTCTCGGCTTCAAGGCTTGTATGAACAGGAAAAACCATTGTTAATAAAACTTTACCTCATAATGGATCAATACGACTCAAACAAGGTTAATATGTAAATATATATATATATATAAATTGTTATATACCGACATCTGTAACATATATTTTTAAACTAAGGGTATCCTTAATTTCTGTTAGTTTCAATTATCCTATTTTCAATGACGGGACAAATCGTTGATTCAGCTTTAAATTTACTGATCCATTGAATTTTTACCTGCCGACTTTTCAGAATTTAACAGATCGTGTACCAAATGAGAGGGTATAATAAGCGGGATTCGAATTTAGATGAAGTGCACGGAGAGTCCAAACTATAACTAGTCGTGCCAACTCCCACAGCCCATAGGCTCTATTACCCTCTATAATCATTGCTGATCCTCTAAAGTCTTCATTAACCTGTATGGCTCTAGCCCTTTGAAAACATAGCGATCATAAGCACATAGCTCAAGATTAATATGATTATTACAATGACTCCTTTTTTTTTAATCTTTCAATCCATTATTGGTGGTGATTGGTGAATCTCCAACATAAACTTACCTTTTATCCAAAAATATAAAATGAAATTTCTAACTTTTTTTTTTGTCAATCAACCACGCTCTTCCTAGCTAGAGATGGCGTGGAAAAGTGGTCAAAACAAGTGGTGAAAGCTTGATTGCTTCAACAGCTCAATGTGACATTAAATAACACACAGTATTTTCTTTTGTTTTTTGCCTTCAACAACAACAAAATAAGCTGTAGCACTTCAACTTCACTTATTTTTCTCCCTGTTCCACTAAAAAACTCTGTAAATTTCCCAATTGCCAGACCATTTTTTTTAAAGAAAAAATAAAAAAGAAAAAAAGAAAGCCACATCTTCATTCTTCCCTATATATATAAGCCCTAACTTTTCTCAGACACAACAGTTCATGTCTTGGACGATGCATATCGCTTCAAGACAAAACCTGAAACAGAGATAATCCTAAAATTAAAAAAACATGGCGAAACGTTTCAAGCTTAAGATATGCCGCGTCTTCCAATCTTGCCGTTCTAAAGACCCTTCTGATCTCCCATCAATTCCTGTCCCTTCAGTCTTCAGAGTTTCTTCTTCTGTCAACCCCAACCCTACCACCACCTTCCATTTACCGCCACCTCCACCCGTACCGCCAACGTCGACTAAGCCTCATTACTCCTCCTTCAAACGCCACGTTTCCTCAGCGTTCTCTTCCATCGGCTGCGGTCTCGGGTCAAGACCATCGGCACAGTACTTCTCTGAAACTGACCCCAGCGAATCGCCGCCGCCGCCTACACCTGAGTTTCACTGGGAAAGAGAAGACAGGTGGCACGTCATTGCCAAAGCTTACGACGATGACGACGAAACCCCTCGTCGGAAAATCTACAACTCATCTGAAAATGACGATGCGTTTTATCCTCCTCCGCCGCCTCCAAATACGGAGAAGAAAAAACGACGATACAAAAGGAAGAAAACGACGTCGAAAATGCGCAACAGCACCTCGTCAGCCGACAGTGGCTTATTCAGCAGCGAAAGCTTCGACGAGTATGACATTAAGGATGAAGAAACAGAAACCCTAGTTTCATCTTCTAGAAGCTTCTCAACTGATTCGTCATCAGAGTTCAACTCCAACTTGGAAACCATATGCGAAACCATGCCAACGAGGCACAGAAAGAAGAAGAAAAGCAAGAGAGTTAAGAAGGCAAGAAGGAACATTCTGAAAGATCATAGAAACGTGAGATTGTCGTCGTCGGAAAACGAATCGCCGGCGAGGCTGTCGAGCTTCTTCCAAAAGATGATACCGTGCACGGTGGAATATGGGAAAGTGAGGGAGAGCTTTGCGGTGGTGAAGAAATCGGAGGATCCGTACGAGGATTTCAAAAGGTCGATGATGGAGATGATATTAGAGAAACAAATGTTTGAAGATAAAGATTTGGAACAACTCTTGCATTGTTTCTTGTCTTTGAATGCTAGGCATCACCATGGTGTTATTGTTCAAGCTTTTTCCGAGATTTGGGAGGCTTTGTTTTCTCGAAGATCCACCAGTTTTCGAGTTTCTTGTTCTGTTAATCAATGAAGGAGTAATTATATCAATAATATATATATAATTAATTCAACTTTTAACCCTTTTTAATGTTTAGTAGGTCTTAATTTTCCATGGGTTGATATGAATTTCAATGCATGGAGAAGCTTAATGTAATTTCTAATGGAGCTAGATCATAGCACGTGCGCTACCATTAATTCTTAACAATTTCTAATGAAAATATTGTTACTACTATAGTCTATAATATATAATAATCAAAGTTCTAATGAAAATGTTACTACTATAGTTTATGGTACGTCCAATATTTTTTTTTCCCTAATGTAATGAAGAGGATTTATTTATTATATATTATTATGATCTATTTGGCCGTCAATCAAGGGACAAAGGGAAAAAACAGGTTTCAACTTTCAATGGGCTTTAGCCTATGATCAAGGATAAATTATTTTTCTCACAAAAAGAATTTTTTTTAGTAGTAGTATTTTAGTAATAAGTTTGCTGCTGAGGCAAATTAGAAATGGGTCCAAAGTCGTCGACCATATAGTATGAAGTAGACAAGTATTTAGTGCTGTCTTGCATGCGCAAGGCCTGCAACTGGGAATTGCCGTTTGGTAATTTCTTCTTGTATTATTGCACCTTACTTTTCTTTTTTGCTTTTTACAAAATTTTAACCTGCTTCCATTTGCATGGTTCTGAATCTAACTTAACTTTGCAGGCTTTAAGTTTATTCTGTTTGCAAAAAAAGATCTTATTGAATTATTGAAAACCGCCATGGCTAAACCTCAAATATTGGACCCATTCAATATTTTTCCACACGGTTGTACACAGCTAATGATTTTGGGGGCAAGGGGTCATTATTCAACCTGAAACATAAAAGCAAAAATACGTGTAAGGGATGAGAATTTAGAAGCCCTGCAATTATTATGTAGATTGACCAAAACATATTGGATTGGCTGATGATGAAGAACCACTTGTAAAAGACAATCAAAATGCTCCTTAAATTGATGCTACCAAATAATTTCTATAATCTTCCACCGCCTTGCACGGTGATTAATTATTAGTATTCCCCTTGCACATGTGTTTTCCTTTTCATTTTTAATCTCAATCAAGGCCACTTTGTTTCACTCTTTGGCTTAGACATGAAAAAGCCCGAGACCCCGCTATCATTGCTTTAGCTTATATATGCCAGGGTGCCCCCCCAATCCCCATAATTTAGAATACTCAAAAGCTTTGGAGTTGGACCAAATTCTTTACTATTTGACATGATACTAATTAGCTAGAAACACCAAAATCATTAGCTTATGTAACCAAAAAAGAAAATGATCATTAGCTTAGTGTTCCATGAATATTATGAAAGATCAATGCTTATCAGATGGAGTTGAAGGAGCTCGATATCTTCTAAGCAAAGGTTTTAGCTTTGTAAATGGAAAAAATAAACGCCAAAAAATAAACTACCTGATTAAAGGGGTTCGTACCAAAAAGTTATGTAAGAGATCAACTAATCAAGATTTAATACTAGTACCTGATTAATTTCGTGCTTATCTTCATGGGGTGAGTTGTATTTTTCGTAAATGGTACGCCAAAGCTCATGTTTTTCCTTCCCAATTCCCATTCACCAAACAAAGAGAGAGAGAGGTAGCTAGTGTTAAAGTTTAACTACCAGTAAAGGATAATTTCAATAGGAGAAGAGCAAACACGTAATCAGAGATTCTTTACCAAACTAAAGAAACTGACTAAGATGCGCACTTGTTCCCATACAATCAACAATAATATGACAGCTTTTTTAGTTTTTTGTAACATTTTCTTTGTTCTCTTCCGGCAGTTGCAGGCTGCAGCTTGAGATTTGATCTTTCGAATATATGATACAATCCTGCATATCTGGTTTTCAAGCATGCTATAGCCTTCCCTTTTTACAGTTTTTATTGTTTAATCCCATCATGTTGGCTGTGACTCAGTCAGTTTCAGTCATCGTTAATTGCTAATTAATTGGTCCTTGGAATTTGAGAAATCAACACTTTTACTTGGAAAATTGGTACATTGATTAGGGATGCCAAATTGGCTATGGTACCGTATATACAATCTATATACGGTACCAGGATTCGGATAAGGTATCGGCTATCGAATAATAAATAATGAATTTTTAATAATTTTGTTAAATTTATATATTAGTTTTTTTAATAATAATTTAGTTTTTAAAATTCTTAAATTATTTTTAAGTACAATTTTTTAAGAAGCATTTACTATCTATCATGTTAGGGTACCTCAAAATTTACGGATGTCCAACCCGACCCACTGCCCTTGCCTTCTTGGGTATATAATGGACCCAACATAAAGAAAGGGTTTATGCATTATCAAGGCCCAATATGAGTTCATGGCTTTTGCAGCCCAACAATAAACTTTTACTACTACAATACAAACTTTACAAAGGAGACTAGGAGAGGTATTAGTCAATATGGTAAGCCGGCCGGGGTCATAATAGGTCAAAGTCCTCCTAATAAATATGGTTCTGAAAATTTGGACTTGCCGCTTATCATCCCGACCAACCACAAATTGGACCTCCCAAAAGCAAAGAATTGTAAACCAAAAGTAAGATACAAAGGGAGGAGGGGAGAGTTACATTAGACTTCAAGTTCTTCTAAACCATCAAAAAAGTTGCCAACAAATAGGGTTTTATCATTCATCAGCTCATCTAAATCCGGAATTGGCCCTGGTATAACAATTTCTGAATATGCTGTTGATGTTGTTGATATTGATGTATTTGATGATGGCGGCGAGGAGGACGACGACAACGGCCTTGACAATTTAAACGTTAGCTTAATACTACCACTTCCTTCGCTATTACAAGTATACCTTAGATGATCCTCCGCCATCAATTGAGAAGTTAAGGCCTGGTTTGGTTTTGTGCGAAGGGTATGTCTTTTGGTCCTAGGCTTTTTAATTATAGTCGGTAGTTGTAAACAATTGACCAATAGTTTGGGACTATCGTTGTTGGGAATCTTGCGCGGTCTTCCTCGACCACGACGGTAGGTTTTGCCCTTCCATATTTGCTTTGACGACGGCTTCCCTTGCTGGCTTGACATGATTACTATTCCACTAATCGAATAATCGCTATGAGAAATTTTGGTTAAAGTTTAATAATAAGTGGTTACGGTCTTATAAAATACCCTAGGGAATCCTAATTTCACTACGATAAGGAAGTCTTTTTTAAGGTCTTATAAAATACCCTAGTAATCCTAATTTCATTATGATAAGGAACTCTTATTATTTACTACTACTTTCCTTTTTACTTGATCATAAAGGAAGATTATTTTATTTTTTTTAATAATAAGAAAAATACCCCTTAAGTCCCTAAACAATATGGAAATATCCAACTTAGGACTAATATATGTAAATGCCACATCAGCCGAACTCATGTCATTGCAACGCAAGTAATCTAAAGGCAGAAAAATTGATCTCACCAACAATTCAGATTTTCATACCGAACCCGAAGAAATTCGCTCATGCCACTGCCACTACATGCTTGCACCACTGGACCCCTTTTCGACAGAATAGTAAACTATAAGACATTACCATGTTAACAAAGAGGAAGCTCAGTCAGCCAAGATTTCCCTTCTAAACTCAAATTTTCAGGGTATTCATACGTCAATGTAGATGATTTGTATTACCATTAAAAACAAAAATGTACTACAATTAGTGCACAAGGACGAAGATCTTCCGAAGCTTCAACTTGCAGATGGAGGTGGAGGAGGGGGTGGCATCGACATTGGAGGCATTAGGGGCCTTCCAACCATTTGCTGCGGAGGTGGCGGTGGGGGCCAAGCATGCGGTGCACCCATTCCCATTGGTGGGGGAGGCCGTGAAAGAGGATGTGCCTGGGGAGGCGGCGGTGGCATGTTTGGTGGAGGTCTGAATTGCATAGGCGGAGGCATGCCTTGTGGAATCGGTTGACCTGGTTGCTGTGGCTGACCCTGCCATGGTGGTTGTCCAGGAACCTGCATCTGCATCGGTGGGAAGGGTAAACTTTGTGGGGGTGGAGGACGAACAACCGGCATTGGACCAGGAGGAACAGTGCCATTTGCAAAAGGTCGTGGAGGTACTGGTGCACCAATAGCACCGTTGGCCTGGGTACCAGAGGGGAGTGTTGGAGGTCCACTTGCAAACAAAGTATGTGGTCTGCTCTTCGTGGCATTTGGGTTGCTTGCAGCCAAAACTCTCTCTGTATTACAAGAATGGTGAGTGAATTCTTCTCCTTTAAAATAAGAAGGAAAATGGAGAAAAACTTGCATACGCAAGGATAACGCAAATAAATAAATACATAAAAAGAATGAAAGGAATGGTGCAGTGCTGGTGGAAAAGCCTCACCTGCAGGGGTGCCATGGCGCTCTCCTTTTGTGTCTTTCTTATATGCATAAGATACTGTTATTTGACGGTTACATAGGTATTGACCATTCATTGCCTGTAAAATCAAGAAACCAACTAATCACTAAGGAGCCCAAATAAGATTCTGAATCCTAAATTGCCATGAAGCTCTTGTAACTAAAGCAAGAATGTAAAAAATAATGTTACTCTGAAAAGGCTTCATCCAAATGTTTCAATAATGGAATCTTGAGGATGGTTCAAGTAAAGGCAAGTAGTGACGGAAGCATACCTCAATAGCTGCATCAGATGCCTCAAATGAATCATAGCTGATGAATCCAAACCCACGTGAATTTCCTGACTCGGGATCTCTCATTATCTAATGTAAGAAACAGGAAAACATCAAAATCCACTTCAAATCATTGAGAATATGCAAAATGTTGAAAAGAAAATAACTATTTTAGATAGTTTCTAATCTTCTTATTCACTTCCTGAAACCATTATGAGCAGAATAAGACTAGAACTCACTACCTAGTTTTCATATCATTCATTTGTCCTGGAACACAAAATAAAGTATATGGGCATTCAGATCCATCTAATACATTATGTTATTTCATGACCACGCTAATATATTAACACCAACACTATCTTTAAGAAATCTGGTAGCTCATATTGCAACTAGTCAATCTGACTAAGTCAATCCACCAAAAAACAAACCCCCTTGATAAAAATTTCCCCCTATTTGATGCACATAAAGAATTGAAAAGCACCTAGTCCATATCTTAATCATAAAAAGCAATAAAAGGGTCAATTCTCCATATACGTTAATAATTTCACATAGGCACAAGCAAAAATATCAGAACGCACCTATAGCTACTCTTCTTCCATAAATTACTAAAGCTCAAAGGTTCTACATTCAGCTCAAGATAAACCATGTGCACAATTTATTGTAAAAGCTCATCTAAATGACATCAAGAAGCAACATAGCATCAAAAACTTAACAGGAAAATAAAGGAATGATGCAGACACCTCTATATTCTAGGGCATAATATATGAATATGAACTGAAACGAAAAACAATCACTAATCAGAAAGTCAGTACCTTGGGATTTGTAACAATGACTCCAAATGCACTGAAAGTATCATACAAGAGTTTCTCATCCACATCCTGCAAGGATAACCAAATACTCACAAAGTTAAAACAGGAAACCTAACAGTTCATGAAATCGCTACATTTCGAATAATAAAGTAAACTACTTACAGGGTCAAGGTTCCCTATAAAAAGATTTGCACCAACATCTAAGCTCTTTTTATCTTGAGAAGCCTGGAATCAATCAAAACAGAAAATCCATAACAATCAATATAGAATAAAAAGATTCATTAACTCCAAAAAAGGAACGAATTTCCCAATTCTGGGAATAACTAATGTCAGATTTCATACCTTATTTACACGTATTGGCTTGCCATAAAGCTTAATCATGTTGAGCACCTTGATAGCCTAAGGATTGAACCAAAAATAACAAATATTCTCAAAAAGAAAGAAATTTAAATTTTTTAATTATATTAAAAAAAAAAAAAAAAAAAAAAAAAAAAAAAAGAGGAATCCAATGGCCAAAATAATGAATGAATGGAGTAAGACTTACATAGTCAGCATCTTCTTCACTTCGAAATTCTACAAATCCATAGCCTTGATGCAAATTTGTCACTCTATCTTTCGGCACATAAACATTAACTGCAATAATAAGAAAGCAAAGCTTTTTTCACTCAATTTATTCACATATTGTTCCAAATTGTAAACTTAAATAGAATAAAACATACCAACAGGACCAGCTTGAACAAATAACTCCCATAACAACTCTTCAGAAACCTGAAAAGTGAACAAATTTAAGACTATAAGCAAAAAGAATTTTGAGAGAGAAAAGAACAGAAAAAAAGAAAGAAAGAAAGGAAATTAACCTGAGGATCGAGATTGCCAACATAAGCAGTGGCGTCTTGGTTCCTCTCGGCGGAATGCTGACCGAGCAAGTTCGCTCCAACTCCTGGAGCAATTCTCGTAGTCATTGGGCTTCGATTTTGCTCTTCGTTCCTCTTCTTTAGCTTGAAGTTTTCCTTCAGCTAAACCCCTGATTTGTGCTCTTTCTTTAGCGTTTCTGGTTTTTCTGGAGATTTCTGACCTAGAAGCTTGAAAGAAGGTCGTTTTATATCTCGGGTTGCCTTTCATGGCGGACTACAGGCCCAATACTAGATTTTAAGTCGGTAGTTAATGAGTAATCATAACGGGTTACTATTCCTCCGCGGGTTGGCCCGTATTCATTAATTGGTAGTAAAAGACAATAAAGCCCATAAAAAGGGTTTGATTGGCCCATTTAGTAGAAAATAAGCTTTTATATGTCCATACGTTTGTGCTGATTGGCCCATGAAATTGATTCTTTATATTGGGAAAGTGAAAATCTGAAGGGGCAGTGACCAATGTTCTTCCCAGTAAAGGCTACAGCAATCAGCATTTGGCAGTCAAGAATTATATACCCTTTGTAGAAATTCTTAGGAACAAACAATGCTTCAGGGAACATGTAAAATCAGCTTTCAATTGGGTTTCAGAGAAGAAATTTAAGAGCTTAAAACAACCAGAAAGATTGAAAATGGCATGAATGAGTTTGGAAACTCTGATCAATAAAAGCATATAAAAGGCAGTCTTAGAACAGAGCTAACAAGCAAGACAATTACCAGAAAATTCATTGAAATAATAAAACTGTAGATTATTAGACTGTTCTTTCCTTCTTCCAACACAAGTACATCACTAAAACAAAAAGCACAAAACTATCAATTCTTACAAGTAAAGCTGAATTGATGTTTTGTAATAACTATCTGATGCTAATAATTACTCCTTATCATTCAAGATTCTATTGAGTAAAAGTGGCTAATGCACTTCCATTGCAAGCAAAAAAATCACCTTTAGCTGCAGAAGAAGTGAAGAACCAAAATCCCAGTTCTAACCAGTAGCCTCCTTAGCCTGTTGTGCTTCACCAGCAGCCGCATTACCAGAAACCAAGCCAAGTTCCTCCTCAAGCTTCTGCCATGCATTTAAAAAATTGGGAGGAAACGTCTTCTTGACCGTCCTAATCAATCCTTTCGCATCCTTGATCTTATCGTTCTGAACCAACCCCGTTGCCAAATGCTTCAACGTATTGAACTCAGGAATCTTATGCACCCTCACACTCTCTTTAAAGACCTTATAACCTTGCTCATGCAACCCTTTCAAACATAAATGGAAGATCAAAGTCCTAAAAGTTGCCGCATTTGGAGTACACCCATTAGCTCCCAATCCTTCATAAACTTTCTTAGCTTCATCCAACATTCCATTCTTACAATAACAAGTCATCAGATAATTATAACTAATGGTATCCGGTTTCAACCCCATGGTACTCATCTCCTCAATCAATTCCTTCACTTTCTCTGGCTCCGCATCTACCACACTCATGATCCTAACATTATAAGAAGCAACATCTAATTCACAACCATTCTTCATCATCTCGCTCCACAACTTGTCGCCCTCTTCTTTGTTTCCCTTCTTATACAAAGCATTCAAAATTGTCGTAAAAGTAATTGCAGTTGCCTCCACGCCTTTCCTTTCCATTTCTCTCAAAACCTCAATCCCTTTCTCAGGGTTTCCCGATTCGCAATAAGATTTTATTAAAATCCCATAAGAAACTTTGTCAGGTGAGACACTGGGGTACTTCTTGGGAATTTCATCGAACAGATGGGGGACTTTATCATATTGCCTCGACTGAATGCAAGCATTAAGTAGGGAGTTGAAAGAAATGGCGGATCTTGGCGTACCAAGTTGTTCCATTTGATCGAAAGTATTGATCGCATGATCCAACATACCAGCGACGCCATAGGATCTTATGAGAGTAGAGAGGAACGGCTCCTGGACGATTTTGGGGTCGCGCTTGTGAGACTCGATGAAAGATTCGATGTCGGAGAACCGGCGGGACTTTGCGAGGCGACGGACAGTGAGGTCTTGGGCATAGCGGGAAGAGGTAGGGGAAGAGTAGTTTTTGGAAACGGACGAGTAGATTTCGACGGCTTTGTCAGGGTCATACTCGGTGCGGAGCTTCGCTTTGGCTTGGGAAATGGAAACAGAGGACGACGAAGTTGGGGTCTTTGAGGTGGCGGTGGATAGGTGGCGGAGATGGCGCAGGGGAATCGAAGATGACATTTTTCTGGAGGAGGTTTTGGTTTAGGGTTTTAGGTGGGAAATGAATCAGTTGCCGGGTCAGTGGTCAAGTAAGGAAGAAAGGGAAAGTTACGGGTTTTTGCTTTGTTTAGGCCTAGGGTTTTAGAAGGGTTGGCCCGGCCAAGTTTCATATGGTAACTTTTAGGTTTTCCACAAGATATATTCACTATAATTTTGTTAAATTGCTACTATTTTAGGTTTTCCACAAGAATTAAGATATATTCACTATAATTTTGTTAAATTGCTACTATTTTGAATTTCTTATTACTGTGTCCTGTACCTTGCGAGGGAGCCAAGGGCAAAGGCCATTGAGTATTGAAATTTGAAACAAAGCCCTTTTCCAATGCAATTTTAACTTTTTTTCTAAATTAATATATTCAAACACCTTCAATTCGTTTGTGTTACCATAGGCCATGACCATGCATTGGCCGAGTTGACCATGAATTAATCCATGAGTAAAAAGACAATATGCTCAGGCACTTGGGCTTAGCTTAATTGGTAGGAGTTGTGAGCTATAAGTAGAGAGTTCTATATTCGAGTCATAGGTGCTTAAGACGAGAATAATAAGCTTTACAGGAGAATAAAACGATCATTCATATATCCCAAAATTGCTGGCCAACGCTTAGGAAAGGTTGAAATTTTTTAGGTTCAGGAAAGGTTCTTGACACGTGTACGGTGGAGGTTTATTCGAGGATATGAGCCATTGAAAAAGATGAAAAAAGAGGAGGTTTTACCTGTAAAGGGGAAATATCGGTTTAGACTGGAGAGAGAGATTTAACCCAATATTTTAATAACCTAATCCAACCACCATTCACTTAAATTCTTTTTTTCCTCAACAAGAAAAAAAAATTCCAGTTTAGCATGGGAAAAACGTATGTTATTTTGTTGAAGATGAACTTCTCCATAATCTTTGAGCATAAGAAAAAAAGTTGAACCAGATCTCTTGAAAGTGAATTGATATCTTGTAATTTCCGGTCTAAATTACTGCATTAGTTTGAGCTGTTGCTTATAGGGAATATTTATCAATCTCACCATTAAAGCTCCTGATTGGCTTTCGACGCTCGAAGGCAACCATTTTTTCTTTTATCATTCCAAGTTTCAAACTCAAAGAGTAAGAGCAAACTTAATGCCCTTAATAAGCAACTCATTGATTTTTGAAAAAACCCAAACTTAATAATGCCCTCAAAAACCCAAACCGATCTAAATCGAAGCAACGAACAATCACCATGGAAGGAGCATGGATGTTCTTGACAGTGGAGTACGGTCAACGAAAAGATCCATGAAAATCCAGCCGTTGATAGGCCACAAATCATCATGTTGGGGGTTTGAAGATAAAGTTGGAGAAATTAATGAAACACAAAAAGAAGAAAGAATTTAAAGAAAAAGGAATTGGGGAAGAACGAAAAAGGAGTTAAGAAAATACTGCTACCATGAATTCATGTCTTTCAAAAAAAATAAAATAATTTTGTGAATAATTGAGTTAGGATTTGTTTTTTTTTTTTTATTAGAAAGAAGTAAATCTGCAGGATTTCCTCTAAATACTGTAACAAATATTTGCAGGGGTAAAAACCAAAGATGGCTTTTACTCAACCGGTTGTCTCAAATTTCTTCTTTAGGTAGTGTTCAACAAAACCAACGATCCACATGCTCTAATCAATGTCCACCGTACACGTGGCAGAACCTTTCTCAAACATAAACAATTTCAACCTTTCCTAAGTCGCCACCAAAATTGCCCGTGTAAATGGAGAAAAAAAAAGATCTATACATCATCTAGTCAACTAGCTTCTCTTTTTTTTTTTTTTTTTTTTGGGGTGAAACAACTAGCTTCTCTTTGAAACAATACCATTTCCTCATCACTTCAATCAAAAGTAGTTTATATACAAATTAACTAGGCTTTCCATCACCACTTTTCAGGACCCACCAATTACCTTTATACTCGCAAAAATCACTCATCACCTGCAAAATGAAGAATACCTTTTAGAATAGGCATCAAGAATTTCGTTAAATAGAATGAGGAGATGATTGATCCCATTGCCATTGAACAATAACCGATTAAATGCAAAGACGATCTCTCTGTAAAACAGCATGGCAATGCAATGCACTATCTCAAATCTTTATGTTCATGGTACTTGTCAGTCATGTCATGCCACAAATATATATAATTTTGTTTACGATGAAACATATCTCAACCTAAAGGAATCTAGCAAAGTGATACTGATAACTTAAAAGTCTCTCAAGGAAATATACCAAAACAATCTACAGAAACCAAGATATGCCTGTTATAGATGATACCTTGTTATACTCATTATTATTGATTTCTCTCTTAAGACTAAGCTGGGCAGCAGCAAAGACATCAGCCTTCTTGAGCTTCTCTTTGGCACGAAGAAGATTAATCACAACTTCCCTGCATGGAAAAAACACTTCCGATCAAAACGAGGAAGTCCATAAAACTAACATTGAGACCATAACAGTCTGTCCTCATTTAAAAATTTACTTAATGAAATTTATGCAACCTCAATGGATCATGTTCTGGATGGTCTGGGGATGACCTCAGAATGAAAAGACCGCCATGAACTTCCACTGCAACTTGGCTTACGACTTCCCGGAGCTCATGTTCAGGTGCATTAGCACCCTCTGCTGCCTTAACTTCTTTTCTAGCATCTGCCTTGGGATGGGTAGAGAGGGAAACAGCCAAATCCCTCAGACCTTTGCGAATCAGTTGCAAGCTGGAAAAATTGTAAATAAGCTTTCATCAGTAACTGTAAAAATTAAGCAGGGGTTTGATATTCAACATAGGCTGGGACAAGTGAAGCCTCAATCAGTAAAGCCTCAAACAAGCATACCTGCAAACCTTGTGAGTTTGAAAAACCTTTTTCAGGGTCTTTAGCATAGCTTCTTGAATTTCATTTGTCATTGTCCTCCCAGCTTGGGCTCCCGGTGCAACCTTTCGCTCACCTTTATCAGGATTAACCACTTTTTCAGGCTTAATGACTATACTAGGCTTTGTTCTACTAGGCCCACCTTTAGCAGCTCGAAATATATGATTAATTACATTCTCTTCTCCAGCTGCCCAAATCTCTTCTTGTTTCTGAACAATATCTGGGTAAAGTTTTTGAAATGATTCATCAGCATTCTCTTTCAACTTCCAATCTTTGAAGGAAGGCCTTTCAATGGCTAAAATTTTCAGGATGCCTTTCACTTCATCTCTGTGTCGTGTAGAAAGGCCATTTAGATGTGCTAAGGTTATTATGGGATTCTTGCTAAATAAAATAAGCACATAGTCTCTAGCTAACGCTTTTACTGGATCCCCTGGAAATAATAATTGACTCTTGGGAACCCAGAGTCCTTGCACTAATTGAGCATGCTTCTGAAGGACTTCAAATATAGCTTCAGTAGAGGAGTCTGGTGCAAAATGCTTAAGAGCATTGAATCGTTGAAATGGAGGTCCCTATATAAAGAAGAAAAGGAATGGGAAATATTAAATGGGAAAATGTGCAGTAATGAGACTTAGGAACCCTACCAAGGCTGGCCAAACAAAGTAAAATATTATCATTAAAGCCTCAATGTTCTCAACTCAGAATAACAAGAATAGAAGAAAAAGTATACTGGTTGGTTAGGGGAAAACAGTATTCTGCTATTTTCCTGATTTACAGAACATTATACCAATAAGATAATGATCCTATATTCAGGCAGTCTAAAAAGCAGCAAAGACGCGTGTAAGCTAAATCCTAAGTTCAGTGAAGATGTATATGGAAAAAGTCTATTTTAGGTCAAGTTTTCAGTGCAAACTTTTGTGAATACTGAATAAACTACATCTTCTCATAAGCAAAGTCTCGGCACACAAATACAATGAACAAGTCAAAGGGGAGTCTCTAGTTGAACAGACCTCGAGCAGCAATTTCTTCAAACGCTCTTCCAGTGGCATTGAAAGCAAAAACCTGGAAAAGAAGAAGCCCAATATTCTTGTAACATTAAACATAAGGAATAGGCAAATGATGCATTTCAACCCGATAACAAAGCCCATGAATGAGAAGCAAACATACATAACAGAATGCAAGATCATAACAAATTCTATCTTCTTTCTTATATGGTGGCAATGGAGCTAGAAATAAAAACTAGAAGCGTTAATTTACCTTTTAGATGGACCTTGGGCTTTATTGTTGTTGTTTGCTCCAGGACACAAAGAATCAACATAATCATACCTGCAAATATTGAGAAAGGATTTAAACCAATACATAACCTGCTTGTTAATGCTTCAAGACAATAATTTTAAACCTTTCTCAGATTCTGAGCCTAAGGAACCATAAAACAAACAGGCAATTAGTAAAAAATCATACGGGTTCATTGCAAACTGAATTGGAGAGCTTTCTTCTGCCATCATTCTCTGCACATACTGAGCAGAGAAATCACTCTTGGAGCTATGATACTTAAGCGGAACCCAACACTGGAAAAGAAAAGAAAAAGATGTGAAAAATAGAAGTAGAAATCTAGCAAGACACGTAAATAGAAAGTTCATGGAAAATATAGCAATCAATAACAATATCCTATAATTATTACAAGCCATTTGTTCAACCTATTTATCATTAAAAAGTAAAAATAGTTTTGTGCTATAGAAGTGAAATAAAGTAAGAACTGATACCTCTTTATCATCTGCTTTTGGCTCATTTGACGACTCCGTTTTCTTCCTCTGCATCAAGGGTAAAACTTGAAACTCGATCACTATGGAATTACTAAGTACTAAGCAAAAAGAAATGATGGAAAATTTTGAAAAATCCAGAAATCAATAAAAAGTATATGGCACAATGGATCCAGAACCAAAGTATATTTCATTTCAGACACATAATCTGAACATTAACTTAAAATATGAAACGAATATGTGTATAATGCAGTAATCACCTGCTTGGTTGATGAACCAACTTCTTTCTCATCAGTACGTTCTTCTACTTTAACAGTAACTTCTGCATCAGCTTCAACTGTGTTCTTTCTTTTTGAGACACTCGGCTTCAGATGTTCCATCGATGGTCGGAGTTGAACAACAGCATTAATAGGATTCAGGTGCAACTGAAAGATAAAGTGATCTTAGAGCAATAATATGGGTCAAGAAGCAAAAAACTACCACATTTTAATCTCATGTTGGGACAAAGCAATGAGCATGCGAGTTAAAATCAAAGAACACTAAAGGAAGATCACATTAAATCTGCTTTTCCGCAATTGTGGAGAGGTTACATGCCATACATAATTTAACTAGTTTCAGACAAGCTCATTGAAGAGACGCTAGACATGCATACCTTATCGCCCATTAAAACTCCAACAGCAATGCCAGTAGCCCGAGATGGCAACCATGAGGTAGATAAAGTCTAAAACAGAACCACGGTACATGAAAGTCAGGTAATGATGCCAAAATGCTCAGAAAAATATAGTAGTAGACAAGGTTAAAAACACAACAAAGCCAACCAGCAGATTAATTTGGCTGGATTACATCGACAAATAATGTACCAATGCAATACAAAGATCCTTGATGCATTTGCCAAAGACTAGAAGCTAAATTAATTCAAAATTTTTAAAAGGCAAAAAAATCATAGCCAAACCTGCTTATTCATCTTTAATTTGCTGGCACATTCTTTGTCAAAATTGTTGGAATCAACATCAACCGACATGTCAACTTCCACTTCCCCAGTAGCTGGTTTCACCCTTACCTACAAAATTAGGTTAATTCACAGTTATTTGGTTTAAAAATGAACAAAAGGAAATTAAAAGAAAAAAGGGGGGAAACAGACCTCCTCGCATCGTTCATCTAAATCGTATGGTCGCCAGCAAGGTCGCATAGGGTATTGCAAAACATATAGCTGCAATTTTATTAGGAAGAGATAAAACGATGAGTCAAAGCTAGAAATTACATTTAAACTAAAAAAGTAAAGTGAAGATAGACATGCTATTACCTGAGTATTGGCATCAACTGACGGAGTGAAGAAAACGTCGATTTCTCGAACAACCATATCTTCTTCTGCTGCTGCTACTGCTAATTCTTGTTGCTCTTCTTCTTCTCCGGTCTGGTCATTCATAATGACATCTTCTTTAGCTTCCGCTACAATCTCCATCTTCGCCGCGTCTTCTTTAGCTTCCGCTACAATCTCCATCTTCGCCGCGTCTTCTTTAGCTTCCGCATCAATCTCCATCTTCGCTGCGCCATTTAAGACCGATTGTTCAGTTTTCAGCTCAGCAATCACCGGCTTTATATCCTCTTGTTCCTTTTCCACCTTAGTTTCGACCTTCGTTTCGGCTTTCGGTTCGGATTTTGGCTTGCGACTGGGAGCGAACTTGGTGGATTTGGGCGCGAACTTGGTTGTCCGGGTATTGCCCTGCCTTGGACCGTCGAGCTCGTCAAGGTCGTCAAGGTCCATCTCGATGTCTTGTCCGCGTTGTTCCGGTGACTGGTGAGTGTTCGGGGATTCTCGTGCTCTGAATTTTTAACCGCCGAATCAGTGCAAGGAAAGAGTATCAAAAGGTAAAGCGGCAGGGCAGCGCTGAAAAGGTGAACAGCAGGACCATAATAATATTTGTAACTACTGTTCACTATAAAACGCTGTCGTTTCAAAGATGTACAAACTTTTCATGGCCCTTCCTTTGTGAATAAGTTTTATCTGGGCCAAACACGGCCTTAACTTGTCCGGTTTTGAGCCTAATACCAAAAAAAGCCTACTTTAGTCAAAAGAAGGTCCACCTTTTAGTCTACCATTAATATTGGGTCGTGGGTCGTGAGTCGTGAGCCCAATTTTCTACAAGTTTGATCCAAAAGGACTATTTCAACTTTTCTTTGGCAAGTAAAATATTTGAAACTATAATGATAGTTTGGGGTTGGATTGGATTGAGTTTGATGTCTTTTGAGTAAGCTCTCAATCGTGAATGTAATATTAATATTGGTGATATGATACTTTCTCCCTATTTCGGATTCGATATGTATTTATTCTCGAATTAATTAGAATCAAATATAACTACCTTTTTTTTTTTCAATTTGGACATGGATTGACACGCGAAAGACCTAATGAAAGTTAAATATGCTTGTTATTATATTATAATAATGGGGAAAGCTATAAGTACTCATGATCTGCACTCAATAATAGTATTTGTACTCTTTTACTTTAAATTTGCATATCTCCAAACAACTAAACAATATATTCTTGTATCCAAACACGTAAATATCTCTTATATTTGTAGCAAATTCTATTCTTGAGTACATATTATGAATACTTGTAACCTCTCCCTTATATTGATTAAACACAAAGGGTAAAAAATAAAAATATAAACTAGTTATTTTGATCCTCATCAAAAGTGGATTGGAAGCTCGTAGAAGAAAAGTTTTCTTTGCAAATTGTTTTCAAGACCCATCATTCCATTTAGTCAACCATATAGAAAGACTTGAATAGATGTGGTTTTTGTCACGATACTTTTGTCTTTGGAATTTTTTTGGAGAGCTTCATGCCTTCATTGCTCGCTGCAACTGTCATTATTGCCCTTTTTCCTCCTCTTCTTGTTGTTATTTGCATGGGAGATAGGGGCAGCTGAATGAAAATAAAGACACCTTGCAAAAAAAAAAAACATTATGAAAAGAATATTTATTTACTACTAACTTTTTTGGTTTATTATTTACTAACTTTTCATTCATGTCATTGTCCATATCAAGGTTCTTCATTTTCCAGTTTTCTTGTTTGAATTCAGCCACTGCCCACCCCCTTAAAATTTTGACTTTAACAGCATAAAAAAGATGAAAGAAATCGATATTCAAATCTTAGATATCGTTTTTTTTTTTTCTCTTTTTTGGAATGTCCTGTTTCATCAATAAATTCCATATTCATAATAATCACACTCTTTGACTCTTTTGCTCCGATCTTTAAATGTTTCGTCAATATTGCCTATATGATTTGATCTTATTTTCTTTGTTTTTACTTATCTGATAGCACTAATTTTGGTAAAGCATTTTTGGATGGTATGGTACTATAAAAAACAGGTGTACCTAACAAAACCCTTGATGATTTTTAATTTTCATTTCAAACAACCTTTTGAGTATAGATTTGAAGGAGGGTAAAAAACAGTATCTTTGTTGATAGAAAGCAAGCAATTGGATATTTATTTACTTTCTAAGAATGTGTTAATGGTTAAGTATCCAAGGCTCTCTCTCCCGCATAGCATCCTTTTTATTGGATGATTGTTCTAATGTTCTTCCTGCACTTTGCTGGTTGTTGATCCAATCATGGAAGATTACCAATTTTCCACAAATTCCCTGTAACTGCAAAAATTTTCATTATAAGTAGCATGTTTATAACAGAAAGGCTTTTTGATTATGAAATTTGCTTTCTAACAGCCAATTTCAGCTAGTTTCTATTATTAATCCCCATAAAAACCTTTTTTATATACAAAACTCGTGATATCCGATAATGATATTAGACCTTAATATCGACTTATTCAAAATTGAATCTGTTGGACTATTTTCTCTATTCAAATGACACCTTTTCTTCGACCCAATCCCATGGGCATTGGTATTTTGAAAAAAAAAGAAATATAACTTTGTTGTCCAAATCATTTATGGACTGTCATGGAAATGAACTACCCATTCTTTAGAAACATAAATTCAATATTAATTCTTGTGTCATAGCTTCAGAATCATTACAACATGGGACATTATTGGAACCATAGATATTATCTTGTCCCTGTCAACTATCAAAAAAGAAAGAGAAATGAGAGGGGGAATTGAGGGAAATGTTGAAATAAAAAAGGCATTTCTGGAATCAGCTTTCTCTAGTGGACATCTTTGAAAAATTGGGGAACTTGTTTAAAAGATCAGAATATAAAGATATTCACTTCAGCTACTCTGTTTCTTTCTTTCTTCATCTTATCTCTAAAATAAAAATTCTAAAACAGAAATACTTGAAAAAATATTATTATGATTGAGAAGTCAATGCCTGCCCTGTAGTTTTCCATTAGGTAGCGTGACCTGGTAAACTAGATCATGAAAACAACAGGGCAAGGCAAAACAGGGGAAGATCAACAAAAGAAAATTTCATATTGTTGAATTTTTTTCCTTTTTCTTTTCAGAACATATACAATGTATTGGGATCAAAATTCAAATATGGGCTCTTTTTTTTTCTATCAAAACATAAACAAAAGGGAAGAAAAAATAGTCAAAATTTGTTAATGGTCCATTTTTGGGTTATCAGAAATTGAAACAGAGCATAGAAGGCTAAGCAGCTGCTAATTAAGGTGAGATTTATGATGGAAAACGGGGATTTATTTACTACTAAAAGCAAGGTGGCCTTGCCGTTTATGATCTGGGAAATTAAAATTACTCAAAAAATATAATAGTAACAAAATTGTGGAGGGCCCAATCCCATTATAATGGTTTGAATAATGCAGAGTTTGAAGTAAGAAAAAAAAATGGAAAAGCACCCAAGTCAATGAAAGTTATGATGGAGTATGCAGAAAAAAAACATGCCGGCTTTTTGGTTGTATATCCTTTTGTGAACTCAAAATTATATCATTAATTTATCGTCATTATCTTAAACTAAAACTAGAATCAAATATAAAAAAATGATAATCAAAAATTTTGTTTATTTGTTTATTTTTGGGTTCATGTGTGTGCTTAGATCATGGAACATTAATAAAAGATTTCTAAAATTATTATACAAATGATGCGTGTACGCCAAGCGCTTCAAATGCAGCAATTATCAGCCATAGGAAAATAGCAAATTGGTTTTACATCCTTGTCATGCTTTGATAATTGATTAATTTCAATTCAATTTCTTAATTATGGGGACATTTAGAGTGTTTCAATGATATATAAGATGAAAACCATAACAAAGAAATTAATCATACAATTTCATCCATAAATTTTGTTTATTACCTACTACTATGATCTTTTATTGTCCAGAAACCTACTACTATTATCACAAATTATCGAGTTGAGAATAAAGAATTTAATTTCTTAATTTCTCGAATTTGAAACGTCTATATCAAATTAGTCAAATTTCAATGTGATTATCGGACAATAAAAAATTATAATATTATATATAGTACATGGTAAAGAGAAGCATGTGTTTTTGTAATGATTTGCTTGAGTTAGTCCAACTTTTGAACAATCAAAGTTCAAATGAACTTTGTTAGTTTGGTTTTATGTGTACCCTATAAATTCATCAATATAGAGACAAGTCTTTGCTAAATTTGTGATTTAATGTACAATTGTCCCTTTGCAAAATCTCCAAAACCACCCAGCCCTTGGATAGAGATCTTTTGGACAAATTAAACAAAAATAGAGATTTGGGCCTTAGGGTTCTTAGTTTATTGGATAAACTAAATTTTACTTATCCATGCGGCAAAGGCCGAAGGCCTAAAGCCCTTAACTGAACTTTCAACCAAAAATTTAACAAGCATGGTAGGAAAAATGAGAGTAGATAGGAGAGTCTTTTTCATTTATTTATTATTTATTATAGTTTGAATTGTTTGTCTTAAATGTACTTTAATTATTTTATGTACCGTAAGAGCAAATCGGGTACATATATTAATTTTGTAATTAAAATTTTAACCAGATCAGGTAATAAAAGGATTTCTCAACTTGGAAATAAGGAATGCCCCAAAAAAAAAAAGGGATTTCTCAACTTGACAAAATATTTGGCTATCTAAATTAATAGTACTACTATACTATTACTGTGATCATCATGTTATGCCTAATTCACTTAATGCTAATTAACTATTACATATTTAATATTTTCAATATTTAATTTGGCTATGAATCAAATTCACATTCACCGAAGATTATCACCTAACTTTTTTAATTCTCGATGATTTGGTTGACTTTTAAAAGATTAAGCATATGTAAATTTTGTTAATCACATTTTGCTGATCTTACTTAAATTAATTTTGGATTTTTAAAATTAAAGAAAACCAAAATGAACATGATTATTAGTATTATCAACACAAATGTTGCTAATTTAGACAAGGTGCTCTATTATGTAGGAAAAAGAATAATAAAACAAATGTAAAAAAGGGGAGGGCAGCGATCAAACATGCTCAGTCCTAGTAACTCACACCACGTGTCGAAATTCAATTGGCTAAAAACAGTAAAAAGTTCCAATCAATGATAAAAGTAGTTTGACTTTACATGAATTTAAAGCAACTCCATTCGACAGCTCCTCGGCTCTTGTCCGAAAGGAATTCAGACCATTTTCACTACACGACAAAACAGCTTCCCCCCGACAACTTGTCCAAATCCCACAAGTAAACCGTAAAATTAATTTTCCCCATTCTCATATTAGTCCTTAAACAATGAATTTAGATTTGATTAATTAACACTAAATCAATCTCACTTAACACTAATTTTTTATTTATATCTTTACCAATTATTTTTTTTTTCTATCTTCTGAAAAGTAAGCCAGCAAGAGCAATTAGACCAAGGGAACTTTAGCAAGATCTCTCTCTTTCTCTTCCTTTTCTCTAAAAAAAACTTTCACATGAAGTTTCTTATGTGTTTTTTTCTCTCTCTTTCTTCCATCTGTTCCTTTTGAGCCGCCTTATATAAAACTTATCCATATCTGATTCTTACTTTCCTCTGTTTTATTGAGATATTTGGAGTAAATTAAGTTGAGATTGTCATGTTCTTTGATCCAACTTTGACCGTCGGATCTTTCAGTTGCAGGGGTTATTGATTGGATTGGATTTGCTTTCTGGGTTTTGTTGATCTTTTCCTTCTTCTTTTTTTTGGGGTTTGGATTGGAACTTTAAAGCTTTATAGAGTTTGAAAGAGCTGGTTTTCAGTGTTTGGGTTTAATCATTGAGCTTCTTTGGGTAATGTGAATTTTGGTCAGAGACTTAGCAGAAAGCTGGTAGGTGGCCTAAAGAGTAAAAAAGAAAAGTTTGATTGACTGGTAGATAAAATAAAGAAAGGCCTAAAAACGTTGCCCTAGAAAAAGAAGAAGAAGAAGAAGAAGAATTACCAAGTGTTGTATGAAAAAGATGGTTTAGAATTTTCAAGATAAATGCTTTAGATATTTACCTTTTGTTTGTCTGTCTAGTATTTTGATTTCAAAGGAAACCCTTTTTTTTTGAATTATGCCGGTCGACTTAGATAATTCCTCCACCGCTTCCGGTGAAGCTAGTGTTTCTTCCTCCGGTAACCAAAACCCACCGCCCAAATCCACCGCCAAGAAGAAACGCAACCTTCCTGGAATGCCAGGTACTTAACTTTCCCAGTAATCGATTATCAGCAAAAGTTTTTTGCTTTTTTCCATTTTTGGTATCTTTTTTCTGTTATCAAATTTCCATTCTTTCTTGTTGCTACAGATCCAGATGCTGAGGTGATTGCTTTATCTCCGAAGACTCTTCTAGCTACGAACCGATTCGTTTGTGAAATTTGCAATAAAGGGTTTCAAAGGGACCAAAATCTTCAGCTTCATAGAAGAGGTCATAATTTGCCATGGAAGTTGAGGCAGAGATCGAGTAAGGAAGTAAAGAAGAGAGTTTATGTTTGTCCTGAGCCTTCTTGTGTTCATCACGATCCGTCAAGAGCTTTAGGCGATCTTACAGGAATCAAGAAACATTTCTGTAGAAAACATGGAGAAAAAAAGTGGAAATGCGATAAATGTTCTAAAAAATACGCTGTTCAATCTGATTGGAAAGCTCACTCTAAGATTTGTGGCACTCGAGAATATAAATGTGATTGTGGAACTCTGTTTTCCAGGTATTGAAAAAGATTGAAAGATTCGATTTTTATTGGAAAAAAATGGGATTTTTTTTTTGGATTGACGGTTGATTTCTTGTTTTGCAGGAGGGATAGTTTTATTACCCACAGGGCTTTTTGTGATGCGTTGGCAGAGGAAAGTGCTAGAGCTCAAACTCAACCCTCTTCTCAGAATCAGAATCAGGCTGCGGCAAATCCCAGCTCTGAATCCGATCCCAAAACTCAGGCTATGGAATCATCATCACCACCTGCGCCGCCGCCAGCACCAGCATCGGTATCGGCCCCACCGCCAGCAGCGGTGCAAGTTTCAGCTTCAGCTCCAGCTCCAACTCCAGTTGCACCAGCTCTGCCTCAGACAACTAGTGTGATATCCTCTTCAGTTTTGCCAATGCAAAGTGGTGGTAAGGATTTATATATATTACCGAATTTGGAAATTTTCAATCTTGTTAGTTTTAATTTTGTCCGTTCTGGTTTTGTTTAATTTTAAACAAATACAAGAATTTTTTGTTGTTATTATGTCTTTGGATGAACCCTTGGAGGGTAGTAGTTTTTGTCTGTTACTGGTCTTTGTTGTTATCTGGAGATTTTAGTAACTGGGCTTTTGAGACTGAGATTTGGAAGGGAAGGTAAAGGAAGAAAAACTAAACTCATTCTCTGAAGTCTGAACTGTGAGATTCAATTCGTGCAATCTTTCTTTGATTAAAGACCAAAGTGATTCAAAAGCTAAAAGAAAAGGACCAGTTAATTTAGAGAAAGGAAACCATTATTGATTCTGCTTTTTGCTCTAAAGTTCTTCCATAATAAAGATAAGCCTTTTAAACTTTCCATGCCTCTTATCTTTTAGACTTTTAAAGTCAGGTCCCCTAATTTTCTATTTCCCTTTCTATCTTTGTTCTTGTTACAGAGTTGCAAGAAAATCCCACTCCTATTTTGGAGGAAGATCCGCCTCCACCTCCACCACCGGCTCCAGCTGGCCTAAATGGGAGTTGTAGCAGTAGTAATAGCTCAAGTAGCAATGGTAGCAGTAGCAGCACTGTGTTTGCTAGCTTATTTGCATCCTCAACTGCATCTGCAAGCTTACAACCTCCACAACCTCCGGCTTTCACTGATGTAATTCGAGCTATGGGTCGACCAGAACGTCCAGCTGACCTTGCTCCATCTACATCCACCGAACCAATTTCTCTATGCCTATCAACCAACCACGGCTCATCAATATTTGGAACGGCGGGGCAGGAGCGCAGACAGTATGCACCAGCACCACAACCTGCTATGTCAGCCACTGCACTATTGCAAAAGGCTGCTCAGATGGGAGCGGCAGCAAGTAATGCATCGTTGCTTCGCGGTTTTGGTATAGTTTCGTCGTCTTCGTCATCTGCACAGCAAGATAATTTGCCATGGGGTCAGAGACAAGTTGAGCCTGACAATGCCTCTGTTCCAGCAGGGCTTGGACTTGGACTTCCTATAGATGGAAGTTCAGGTTTAAAGGAACTAATGATGGGAACTCCTGTATTTGGTCCTAAGCAAACAACTCTTGATTTTCTTGGATTAGGGATGGCTGCAGGTGGCAGCCCCAATGGTGGCTTGTCAGCTCTAATTACTTCCATTGGAGGCGGACTTGATGTTGCGGCTGCAGCAGCATCTTTTGGAGGTGGAGATTATACCGGCAAGGACATTGGAAGGAATTCATGAATTCGGAAATAAGAATTACTCTTCGGAAAAATACATATTGTACAGGGCCATCTGGTTTTGAGCTACTTGGCATTGCAGATGAAAATGATGGTAATCTATAATTATCCATAAAGGATCGGCCATTCCGGAGGTTAGCATCAAGCCATCAAGAGGCAGTTGGGGTCTTTTTAATTGTTCTGCTGCCTTCAATGTGACAACGGCGAAAATGACTTGGTTGTGGCCTTATCGCCTTTGTAGTTATAAGGTAAATTTCAAGAATCAGATGTCTTAGGAATACTGGATGTGTAAGTTTGCTCTAGCTTGGAAAAATGGAAAGGAACAGCATTACAGCAACATATATCTCAGTAAAGAGATTACTCCGACATTCTTTGTGTCAGGTTCATGAAAGCTGGGAAGAAGAAACATCGGCAAAACAGCAGATGGGATGTATTTTGGCTATTTAGGCTTTGTAGTTTTCAGGCATAGATGGCATATGTAGTAGGAAAGGTAGAAGTAAAGTGGAATACCAACGTGGGACTGGCAAATGTCTGAAAAATGGAAGGATTTTGGTTGATCTGAATCAGTGGTCTGGAAAAGGATTAAGGTTAGGTTCCCCTTTGTTTAAATTAAGTCAACCTTAAACCATTCTGTTATTATATTATATATTTAATTTATGCAATCAATTTAAATTTGTTGTTACTATTGTTCATTTTGTTTTTGCCATTTCTCTTGAGAACAAACCAAAATTCCCTCAAAAGAAAAAAGGTAAAACTTGGGAAATTGGGGATGAACTTTCAATTCTCAAATTCTGCAGTTGGGAAAAGTCCTTTTTTGTTTCTTTGAGATAAGATTTGAAGTTAATGCAGTCAGGGGAAGAGGTTGAGTGTCATTACTAACTTCACAAATTAAATTGCATGGCCATTGGATTTGGACCACAACAAAAAGGAGAACAATAACTCTGCAAATGTAGAGTGATTTTCAGAAAGGAAAATCAAAATTGAAAAATCTCATATGGGGTCCTCTATTAAGTCTTCTAAGGTCTTCCAAGCTAAATTGTCATCTCAATCATGGCTTTCTCGCAAAGATTTTAAATGCTAAATTGTTGGTTTGACGACGAGTGAGTAATAAGAAGCAAGCATGGCCCCTTGAATTTGATTCCAATGTCGAAAGTCCAATCTTGTTTTGTCTTTGCTTCTTGTCGTTTTCCAGTTTCAGGGAAATTTTGCCCTGTTTCTTACATGAACTCCCCTGTTTTTTAGCCGCCACTCTTACGTACTTAGCTGTCTTTCTCTTCTTCTCCACGTTTGTTTCATTTGTTTTACTGACAATTTGATTATTTTTTTAATCATGTTTAGTACATAATAATATAGTAGTTAAGTTGAAGTATAGTAAAATAATCAGTCACCTTTGCTGATTAAACAAAGCATGAAAGCATAACACACGCCAGAATCCTTATTTAAGAATTTGACAAATTATTGGTACCCTTTCACTTTCTTTGAAATATTTCTCTTATTTCTGCAGTCTTGGCAAAAAAGTTCAATCATGTTCATGGCCATAAACTATTTGGAAAATGAAAATCTTCCTTTTTCAAGATAGAAAAACTCTGTTTTTCATTATTTCTAGTTAAGCAGTTTGATCAAAATAACTTTGCTTGAGAATATTCACATAACATGACAAGTTCATCAGATTTTCACATTAATTGATTCTCCGTTTCTAGTTGTCCTGGAATTTAGCTGGCATCATGAACTCAAAAATACTATAATAGTCCAATCACCATTATTAAGCTATGGCTTATAGAATTGACATCATGTTCATGCTTTTGCCAAGTCATTAATTAATCTTTATAATTGAATTCAGTAGAACAGTTAATAAACCTCCAATAGAATGAACCCCAAGTTCTAGGATTGCTGCTACTTGAACATCAACCTCCATTTGTCTGCATTCACAAATGCTTTTGATGATGAAATCTTTGTCAGAAACATGTGTTCGGTTTTATAACAGACACTTTGATTAGGTTTAATTATTAAGCTTTCCACTAAAGTGCCAAGCATAAGTAAAGTACTCTCAAGAATCCAAATACTAGGAAACAATTGATGAACCTTCTAAAACCCAAGAACAATTACTTTATTACATTTTGAAACAAAGAGAGTCTACCAAACCTCAGAATATTTGAAGTTTGAAGGTTTGGTTACACAAAAAATAACTTGTCTCCTACTAGCAAGAATGTTAGCAGTAGGATTTTTTATGTTTTTTCTCAACTGCTTAACCACTAAACATGGATTTTAGTGGCCAAAGTGTTTGTATAAATTAGCCCTAAAAAACCCATTTTCTGCATGCCAAGAATAAGATGGAAGAAAGTTGCAGTAGATTTTTCTTGTTTCTCATTTTCATTTTCATTAATGGGGGTCTTCTTGAAGCATGGCCAAAGGGGAGTGTTACACGATATTACGACTTTAAGGTGATGCTTAAGTCAACAATTCTGATATTAATCATTTAAACAGGGGAAAAAAAAGCTTAGTCCTCGTGGATAATGAGGCATTGATGCTTGTCCCCTTTTACAGTTGCTTGCTAGACAGCATTAATGTCTAGTCTACTAAGCAGGGGCCCCAAGTCCTTTATTAAGCGTATCTTGCTCAGTATCAAATTTGATTCTGCTGTTAAAATATTGGTAAAATTTTCTGTAACTACTTTCAAAGCAAAAGGTTGTCGGCTTAATGTTAAGTTATGTTTGGTTATGTTATTACTTACACTAATGTGTCTGGTAATGTTCACTATGCAGAATTAGACATGTTTTTTAAGGTAATTTTGCTAATTACTAGTGAATTAACAGGTTCAAACATCCTCCATTACAAAGCTATGCAAGACATCAACTGTTGTCACTGTAAATGGAATGTATCCTGGACCTACCATTTATGCTCGGGAAGATGATAGGGTTGTTGTCAAGGTCACCAATCTAACCCCATATAATATTTCAATTCACTGGTAAGCAAATTCCCTTCATTTTCCTCTCCTTTATGTTGATACATATACTAATATGAGTCGAGCCACGTTTGGATCCCAGTCCGGAAAAGTTCTCCCATTGCGTATTTTTTTTTTCATTCATTCACAAGACTCTTAGTAACATTTCTAATGAATATTAATAAGCAAATGGTTAAAATCTCAATTAGGGTCCTGAACTTTGTCAAAAGGGTCAAATAAGTACCCAAACTATGAAAATGTCAAATTAGTGGCTGAACTTTTCGATTTGGGTCAATTCAGTCCAAAATGTTAGATTATAAGTCTATTAAATGTAAATAATCCAAATCATTTCGGACTGAATTGACCCAAATCGAAAAGTTCAGGCACTAATTTGACCTTTTCATAGTTTGGGCACTTATTTGATCATTTTGGCAAAGTTTAGGACTCTAATTGAGATTTTACCCTAAGCAAATTCCCTTATTAATTTTCCCCTCCTCTAGCAAGAAGCTATCTAATTCAAAGTCGAGCCACGTTCGGGTCCCAATTGAAAAAACCTATTTCTTCATTCACAAGACTCGAGTGTCTTAGAACATTACTAATAAATAGTATTTGTTTGGTTGATGACAAATTAGGCATGGGGTTCGGCAAAGGCTGACTTGCTGGTCTGATGGGCCTGCTTACATAACCCAATGTCCAATCCAGACTGGCAAGAGTTTCACATACCGGTTCGCCTTGTTAAACCAGCGAGGCACACTCTTCTGGCATGCTCATATCTCATGGCTAAGAGCAACGGTTCATGGTCCCCTCATTATCTACCCCAAGCGAGGTGTAAATTACCCGTTCGAGCCTCCTGTTGAAGAACATGTGATTGTCCTAGGTATTAATATTTTCTGCAATTCTTTTCTTCTACACCAAGCTTCCTTTAGGTTTATCAGAAATATGCCAATTTGATGCTTTTTTTTTTTTAATTTTGTGTCGGCTATGTTTGTTTTTACACACAGGAGAGTATTGGGTTCGAGACATCCAGGATTTGGAAAAGCATGTGAAAGAATCAGGAGGAGGTCCCCCAGGGTCGGATGCCTACATTTTCAATGGTCATCCTGGTCCCCTCTATAACTGCTCTACAAATGGTATTTTCTGAACCAAACAAGTAAAAAAAATCTTACCCTTTTGCTGTTGAATTGATTTGTATGTTCCATTTTTATTTAATTTTTCGCAGATGTATACGCGATTAATGTTACCTTGGGGAACAAGTATCTTCTCAGAATCATCAATGCAGCTCTTAACATTGAACATTTTTTCAGTGTGGCTAACCATACTATGACTGTTGTAGAAACAGATGGGGAATACACAAAACCCTTTGAAACCTCATTTCTGATGCTGACTCCGGGTCAAACTTACAATGTTCTTATTACAGCAGATCAACCTGAAGGAAAATATTACATGGCCATGGCTCCTTACATGCCATCAAAAAATGTTCCTTTTTTAAACAAAACATCATATGCAATTCTCAATTATGTAGATAAGTTAGGTCGAAAATCACCATCGGCGTCTTTGATACCTTATGAACCTATCTTACCTAATGTTTATGACACTGAATCTGTTCAAGCATTTTCAAACCAGGTCAAAAGTTTATACCCAAACAAACATTGGTCCCCTGTTGATGTTCCTTTGAAAATTGACAAAAGTTTGTTCTTTGCAATCGGGCTCAATGTGTTCAGCTGCAATTCATCTGATCCTAATAGATGCCAGGGGCCTAATGGTGGAATCTTTGCCGCTTCTGTCAACAATGTAACATTTAAAAGGCCAGCTGTGTCACTTTTGAATGCTTATTATCACAATTTGGAAGGATATTACACGGCAGATTTCCCTGATGTGCCTGAAAAGATGTATGATTTTGTCAATAAGGCACCGAATAATATTGGTGTGAATACACAGGCAGCAATTGGAACTCAAGTTAGTGTCCTGGAGTATGGTTGGGCTGTTCAAGTCATATTTCAAGACACTGGTACAGTTGGAGCTGAGAATCATCCGATTCACCTTCATGGATTTAGCTTCTACTTGTTGGGAACAGGGCTTGGGAATTTTAATTCCAGCATTGCCAATCTTAACCTTTATGATCCTCCTTATAGAAACACCGTTGGTGTGCCGGTAGGTGGATGGGCAGTCATTCGATTCAGAGCTGATAATCCAGGTGAAAATTTGCCTACTTAAGCCATTAAAATTGTTTATTCTTTTGGTACTAACGCCCAGTATTCGGTAATCACATTGAGTCCTGATTAGTCGTGTCAGACCCCAAATATTAGAAACTGTTTTTTTATTCACAAGACTCGAATCCGTTCTAACATTGTTTATTTATAATAAAATTGATTATGCAGCTGATATGGGAGTTGTGTTTTGCAGGGGTTTGGTTCATGCATTGCCATTTGGAGGTGCACACGACATGGGGACTTTCTATGGCATTTTTAGTGAAAAATGGAAAAGGCAAAATGCAAACTTTGCCACCTCCACCTCCAGATCTTCCACTCTGTTAATCAATTTTTTTAGTATGTAAATTTGTGTTAGGTTTTCCCTTTTTGTACCAAATTTGTCTCTAGTTTTATGTATCTTCAAATTCTAAAAATTATTGCAATTAATCAGGAATGATGCTAATAAATTGGATGTTTCTCACTTTTCCAACAAAAGATCATATTGCAAGCCTGGCAAAGACCAATTTCAAGCTTCTACTTAAGGCTTTTAAATGCCCATGGAAGTTGGGCCTTTGGTCATAATTTGGCCCAATAGAGAATAATTTTGTAGTTTTGCATATGGCCCATATCTTCCATTGGGGGTCAAAGACAGACACATTTATGGTCTGATTTGTCATTTTGGATTTTTTCCTTAACAAGACAAAAATGCTATTGCTAGCATCCACTTGAAAATTTTTATAGTTCTTGTTTTAGGAAAAATAAACTAGATAAGAATTGGATAAGGATTTCCTTTTTCCTTTCATTTTTTGGTGGCTTTAGTTAATCCCGTATATAATGAAAACAAAATTTGTTTGTATATATATTAATTGAAAATGAAATATTTGTAAGTAGTTTATTCTAATCTTATTTCAATTTGAATAACACAAAATACATAACGTTATCCATGAGTATTAATCTGATGCCGCACCCAACACACATGATCTTTCGTTCCCCTTGACAAACATTGGACTTTTCAAAAACGCCGTCGTTGTAGCATATGGCTGGCTGCACGGTTCAACTACCACGAGAACTCGCCGAACCAACCAAAACCGAAAAAATGGACGGACCACCTTCGGTCTTCAAACAATTCTCCGCTTCTTTAACCGTACATTTGTTTCGGCCCAAAATCTTTCTCTTAAATTTTAAAAAATATAATTTATAAATTTTCAGGTCAGCAGCCAACGAGTGACCGACACCTCATACTCTCACTCTTTGCGGGACCCAAACTTCATTCCTTTTTATTTATTTTATTGGTGTCAGATGCAAACAAGTAGTCAAGTGGATGATTTTAATCCAAATCTTAAAAAAAAAAAGAACGTATAAAAAACAGCCTTCGATATTGTCACCCGCTTGCAGATTTAAATTGAAAAACTCAAATTCCCGAAAAACACCATAGGATTGGCGCTCAAATCGCCACTCCCTTGAATATTTAAGGGGTTATTTCTGTCATAACATCATCTGAATTTCCATATTAAGTAATACCATATAGGCCAACATAGAGTTTGGTGTCCAAAAATATCTCACGTGTTTCCATTCCATCCCATCTGCTCTTTCCTTGTAATAAGTGTAGCTTACGCGCCCAGCTACACAACCAGAAACAGAGATAAAGAGAGAGAGAGAGGGAGAAGAAGAAGCTCCGGAGATTGTCGAATCGTGTCTCTGGGGGCATCTTCGGGGCTTCAATCCTGAAAAAGTTTCCAACTTTTCGGGTCATTTCTCTCGCTTTCTTTCTTTCTTTCTCTCCCAATTGTTTGTTTTCCGTTGGGATTTTCAAACCGGTAATTCCTTAGTTTAAGGTTTGAGGTATCGAATAATAGCAGATTTACCGCCACAAGCTACTTCAACAGGTTCATTCTCGCTCTTTCTTTTTAAAAATTTAATTTTCTCTTTTTGCTTTTAATTTCATTGTTAATTCAATTTGTTTGTTGGGTAATTGTGGAAAGCTCAGTTTTGTGAATTTTTTTTTTCTTTGCACTGAGATTCATACAACTTAGGCCTTACCTATGTTTTGTTGTTTTCATTTATAAAAATTTTAACTTTCAACGAGTTTCTTGAGCTATGTAATTAGTTGAGGTGATTTGAGCTATGTACAGGCCTAAAAGATAAATCTTTTGATTATATGTACCTCTATCTATATTGTCCTTTTTTCAGGTGTTGAAACAAGTATGCATCATTGGAGAAGAGTTAGTATAAATTTCTAATAGGTTAGATTAGATGCGTTTAAATGAATAATCTTGTGTATGCAATTAAAGGTTCAACATTCTCTCAGGGAGTGATTGAACAAAAGGAACTTGATATAAAAGGTGAAGATGCCAGCTGCTGCTGTGTTTTCTAAGCTAAATCCAGGAATATATACTAGTTTTAGGAGGGCAATTACAGGAAAAGGAGTTCACATCTCCACGAGTTCACTGCTTAGACAGCACAAAGGATTCAGTTTAAATTCAGAGTTGACTCAGTTTATGCCTTATTCGAGGACTTCAATATCTGTTAATAGGGTCATTCCGAACCAGCTGTGTAAGGCAAAAACTATGGCTGTGTCTGGTTCCAAGGTTGTTTTTGGAGATGTTTATGTGGATGACTTAGTATCAAGTTGCGGGAATGGCTTGGATTTCATGAAACCTACTGGGGTCTATTTTGCTGATCGAAGTCTTAGTGCTTGCCAAAAAGTTAGTGTGATATTGAGAAAGCGAGAACAACCCAACAACCGTATTCTGTGTGGATGCTATGTTGGTGATGCTATACAGAGAAATACCAAATACAATTCTCCTTTTGGTCCAATGATGAAAAGTATTCACACCTCACGTTTTTTCTGTTCCTCTGCTGGGGCTGCTCATGATGTATCATTTGATGGAAGTTCCAAGGATGAACAGATTGCAAGTTTTCCTGAACAGTATGTCTATCCTCTATTTTCCTCATGAGTTGATTTTTCTTTTCCCTTTCTTTATTCCTTTTAAGCATTATCTAAAAGTAATGGCCAATATGATTTGAACTTTTCTTTATCCCTTTCTTTATTCCTTTTAAGACCCTATCTTTGGCTTGTCCTGTTGATTTCAGAGCTGTTCCAGGTCAGAAAATCTTGACGCTTCTTTCAGCGTCATGTTATCTGCCGCATCCTGCTAAGGAAGAAACGGGGGGAGAAGATGCTCACTTCATTTGTGCCAATGAACAAGCCATAGGTGTAGCTGATGGTGTTGGTGGCTGGGCAGAAGTTGGTATTAATGCCGGAGAATTTGCCCGTGAACTTATGTCTAATTCAGTGGCAGCAATTCAAGACGAACCTGAGGGTTTCGTTGACCCTGCCAGAGTATTAGAGAAGGCCCATTCAAATATGAAATCACAAGGATCTTCGACAGCATGCATCATTACCCTTACAGATGAGGTTTGTTTTCATATTCAAAGGCCAGCTTTGCACACACTTATGTTAACAAGCATGAGACAAATCATCTTTAGATGAATTTTCTTTGACAAATCTTTAAGAGGGAAGGGATATGATGCTTATGACAAACAGAATGAACCTCATACTAGGTCTTATAACTGAAAAAATATGGTAATATACATTACCGGGGTTGGTTGGATGAAATAGCTATTTACCGTTCTTGACCTAATGGTTGGGTCAACAGTTTATTGCTCCCCTAAAGAGTAAATTTGGTTTATTTCGTGTATGCTCCCTTAAACAGAAAATAAGATTTTAGCAAGCAGAGTATGTACAAGTGGTTTAATCTACTACTTAACTTCTTTGAACAGGGAATACATGCAATAAATCTGGGGGATAGCGGTTTCATAGTAGTAAGGGATGGTTGCACTGTCTTCCAGTCACCAGTGCAGCAACATGGTTTCAACTTTACATATCAATTGGAGAGTGGTGATACTGGTGATCTACCGAGCTCTGGTCAGGTTAGTGAGACTTACTCCACCCTGATAAATGATAATATAACGGATTCATAATGTTTGTCCTTTACATTCTGACCATAAGCCAATATCTTTGAATAGGATAGAAAATCTCGTCTTGGTCTGTGATTTGTTTGAGCATCTTGCATTAACTTGTATTTAAGTAAAACGTAAGACTGTTTAAAGCTTGATCTTTGAACCTTATCTAACTTATATCATTTTGGAACAATATGGCCAGGTTTTCAGAATTCCTGTTCTGCCAGGTGATGTCATTGTCGCTGGAACAGATGGGTTATTTGATAACTTGTACAATAATGAGGTTACTGCAGTTGTTGTTCAAGCTCAAAGATCTGGTTTCAGCCCTGAAGTAACGGCTAAGCAGATAGCAGCTTTGGCTCGTGAACGAGCAATGGATAGGAACCGGCAGACACCATTTTCTAAAGCTGCTCAAGATGCTGGCCTTCGCTATTACGGTGGCAAGCTTGATGACATCACTGTTGTTGTGTCGTATATTACTCGCTCTACTAATGTGTGAGTACTCCTCAATTTAGTGGATTTATTGACCTTGTAGTATGTATTAAAGGGTAGTTTTTATGGTCACTTTGAGGGTTTGGGAAGCTCATTTAGTGCAGTTTTTTGGCCACGATACCTAGTGAAAGAAGTTGAACTCATATTTGTTTCATATAATTCATTTTCTTTTACAAAATTTTTAATCCTTGATTTTTCTCTTACAAATTAATTTATTTGTTACTCTTTACTTTGACAACATATACTGAGGATTTGACTTAATTAGTTAAGAAATTAAGGACCGAAGGGGGCTGTCTCAACAGTCATTGGGAAAAAAACAGAGAGCTAATTTAAAGAACAGAAGTTACAAAACAGAGATTACAGAGCCTTTCACACCAAAATTAAACATGGAACCTAATTACCTAATAAACACAAGATAGCAATAGCCTTTCACGCCAAAATTAAACATGGAACCTAATTACCTAATAAACACAAGATAGCAATAGTAGGAGTCGGTTTTATTTATTGGCTACTATCTGCTAATGCAAAACCAAGAACTAGAAACTTCATAGGGGGGATGGGTTTATATCTTCCAAACTTTCTTCCGACCTCTTCTTTCACCCTCATATCCACCTTCCTCTGGTTCTTCTTCTTGCCTCTCCCTCTCTCTCCTGGCCTCTTTTTCTGCTCTCCTTTGCCTTTCTTCTTCCTGTCTTCTGGCCGCTTCTTCTTCTTCCTCTGCTTCCGTTTGCCTTTCTTCTTCCTGCCTCCTGGCTGCTTCTTCTTCTGCTCGCCTTTGCCTTTCTTCTTCCTCTCTCCTGGCTTCTTCTTCTTCTTCAGCTCGCCTTTGCCTTTCTTTTTCCTGTCTCCTGGCTTCTTCTTCTTTTGTTCTCCTTCCTTCTTCCTCTTCCTCTCTCCTCCTGGCTTCTTCTTCTTCTTCCTCCCTCCTCCTAGCTTCTTCTTCTTCCTTTCTCCTTCTGGCCTCCTCTTCCTCTCTCGCCCTCGCTTCTTCTTCCTCTCTCTCCCTTGCTTCTTCTTCCTCTCTCTTTCTAGCCTCTTCTTCCTCTCTTTTTCTGGCTTCTTCTTCCTCTCTCTTTCTAGCCTCTTCTTCCTCTCTTTTTCTGGCTTCTTCTTCCTCTCTCTTTCTAGCTTCTTCTTCTTCTCTCTTTCTAGCCTCCTCTTCCTGCCTTTCCCTCTCAATTTCCTCCTCCATTTTGCTTTCCTCTTGTTCAGCACAAGAAGTGCATTCTAATATGACCGCTTCCTTCTGTGGGGTTAAAAGCTGATCAAGTGTGGTGTTCGTGACATTGAATGTCACAGCCAAGATAGACTTATCCAGGAACTGAAGGACAGAGTTCTTCCCTGCTAAAAATTGAGGATGGTTCCTCGCTGTTGATGTACTGAACCCCATGAAAACAAATGAATCATTGTTGAACGACATCTGAGCCATTGGATGGAATCTTGGTACAGCAAAAACATCCCCTTCCTTGACCCTAAACCTCAAGTTCTTGCATTCAGATTCCTTTGCTGTGCTCGAACAAATCACCCGAATCATCCCTTGACCGTGCAATACTATTGCAATCTCAGAAGCTCTTGGATTCCAATGCGGCCCCATCATTGCACCCTTTCAAATGAATCACACAAAAACAGAATCTCTTTTTAGTTCATATATAACAATTATTCAGTATAAGAAAATACTACTAAAATGGAAAGCTGAGGAAACCCACATTTGTCAAGTTCACCATGAAAACTCCAATGTTGGTATCCTTCAACAGACGTGAAGGATGTTTGTCCACTGTGAGGCTCCAGCCGTTGCAATTCTCAAAATCTGGTTTTGCTTCAAGAATGTTATATGGTTTTAGCTTCTTCTTGCCATTGATAGTTTCGAAGCTATCCCTGTTGCTCCCAAGGAAAGCTTTCAAGAGTCGAGCTTGCCATTGGCAGAGATTCTTCTTCTTCTCCGACACTGCATGAACTATTGCAGGTGGTTTAGTCGCTTGCATCATTTCCATTATCACTTCCTCAGGGACCTTGAAATTACAGAAGTGCCCAAAGTTATGAAAATCCCAAATGAGAAAGCCAGCATCTAAAGTTAAGAGCATATATATACCTTAAAAGCTGCTTGGAGGACTTTGGGATCAAACCCAAAGAGCAGATCGTTAATGCTTGAATATGCCCCAATCGATGGATCCTGCATTTATTAAATTTACAGATCAATTTTTTTTTTTTTTTTTTTAAAAACAACCTATCACTAGAATTGAAACAAAAGAAGTTGCTGAGAATAATGCCATACATATATGTCTTGATCTGTGTTAGAGAAGATTGAATAAATCCTAAGCCTCTCACGTTCAGGCTCTAAGCTGCTCTGTAAATAGAAAACTGACCCTGGAGGCAGCCTATATATATCACCTTTCCGAATGTTCATGTTCCTTATCTCATTATCACCATCACTCCAACTCAACGTGCCCTTACCTAAACCAAAATATTCATGAAAAAACTATTAGAAATCTTCATTTACCAAAATTTTCTTTAAATTCAAGATGGAATTGAACTTAAAAATTAAAATGTACCTGTATGGACATAAAAAACCATGTCTGCATGGAGCAGAACAGGAAGAAAAAGGGAGTTTGGTTCGAGTGTGATGAATTGAAGATGGAATGAACCTTTTCTTCCATCAGTGACTTTAACGGCTGAGATTTCTCCAAATTCTGTCTCAACTAAGGGCAGCCTCCATTGTCTCGGCACCAAAATCCCCAAGGCCGAAGCATCTGCAAACGAAGCCTTGGCATTGATGGAGAAGAGAGCAAGAATAATGCAGAAAACAGAGAGAAGTGAGAAAGGGATCAAAATCAAGTTTCCTTTTTTCGACATTGTGGTTTGGTTTCAAAGAGATGAGAATTACGAGCACTCATAGCTTTGGACTATATAGAAGAAAGTAATAGTGATGAGGGTCAGAGAGTTACGTTTCTGTTAGGACACGTGCATGGGCATGCAAACAGATGGCAGCAGATTAGAACAACTCTTCCCGCTATCTTACAAATTGGTTATGATCCAATTTCAACAGAGGGAAAGCATGCAGGTGGGTGAGGGGAATTTTTTTTTTTTTTTTTTGCAATGGCTCCATCTTCTTAATTTCCGCAAAGATCACGTGGTTTCATTTCAACTTTCAAGTTTCGACAGGAATTTCACACGAAAAAAAAAAAAAAAAAAAATAGTGTTTCGACAGGAAAGGGAAAATGGATTTCGCCATTAAAATGGGCTTATTCCACCAGGCGGGCCTCTGTTTTACAACAAAACTCCAAAGTTTACCTCTTCATCTGCAAACTTTGCCAGACATTTTGCAGGTATTACTATACTACAGTCTACGATGTTTGGGCTTCGTTTATGGGCTAAAAGTCTTGGTACTTTTCTGTACAAAGCCCAGAAGAAAAGCAAAATTGGTTTTGGTTTCTTCAAACTTGGGGAATCAAATGAGGAATTACAGATCAAAATTGACTTTGCTAATTCAATAATGGGTCTATTCAACTGATTCCATATTTTATTCAAAACGAAGTCTTGTATTCGAGTCTTATAAGATCAGAAAACTAAGTTATTATTAGGAGAGTTTTTCTCGGACTTAATATCCTTTTCCCCCCTTGAACTTGTAGCGTTTGGACGTTTTGTCCCCAAACTTTAACTTTGAACATTTTGCCTGTTGAACTTCAATTTGAGACGTTTTGCCCCCTCAGGCTAACGACACCATCAAGATGCTTACGTGGCATTGCCACGTCAGACCAATTCGGCCCATGTGGCATTGTCACATCGGACAAATGTCACGTGGCATTGTTACATCAGCATCTTGATGGTGCCGTGAGCATGAGGGACAAAACGTTCCAAAATTGAAGTTTATGAGACAAAATGTCCAAAATTGAAATTCAAATTGCAAAACATCCAAACGTTACAAGTTTAAAGGAAAATATACTTTAGTCGGTTTTCTGCTTTGATGTATCAGAACTGATTCGAGCAAGATTAGTCGAAGATCATTACTAGAAGAGCTCGAAGTTTTACGTTAGAATGGTTTCTTAAATGACCAAACAGTGCTTGACTATGATGCTTGAAAAATTCTACATCAAGTGGACTATCAAAGAGTTGGTCTTTTCATCAATTTCCAACTTGGGCTAGGAAGAAAGAAAAAAATATATACCAAACAACCATACACCACATAACATCTGATCTTAACCGGTCAGGCTGGCAAGCTTAGCTAATAATAATGGTCCACCAAATGGCACTAAGACTAGGATGATCCCACCACATATAAAATGTGGAGGGAATCATCGAATCACAATAAAAATTTACTCAAGAGAGTGAAAAAAAAAAATTAAATAAAGATAATTGAATCAAAGGGTATTTTTCCCCAAAGCAAAATCAACATATCCTAAGGATCATCTCCATATTGCAAAAAGGAGAAGAGTGTAAGGTTACTTGTTGAATAGAAGATAGAAGATCCGCCCCACTATCTATCTATCTCTAAAATCACCCCCTTTTCTTTTTAGGAGGGTGTTAATGGAGACCATGCTTTTTTGTGAATGATTTAAATCAGAATCTCAACATCTTTCCTTCCATATTATACATCATCTTTTGTAATCTACAAGCCTTCCTCTTTTATTTTTTATTTATTTATTTATTTGTTTTCTTCCTCTTCTTCTTCAACTTCCACCAATGATCGCGTGTGCTCCGTGTGGGTTTTGAACCTTAATACCTAAGTATTTTGACTCTCTAAAAAAAAAATAAAAAGAAATTATTCCCTCATGAAATATACTACTACTATAGTATTCTTGCAAGTTGCAATGTAAATCATGTGTTATTATAAGAAAAATAATTTTTTCTTCTTTTTTTGTGAAGATGAGGTTTTGATCAGCCTGAGATGTTGAACAATTATTGGCTCTTTTTTTAGGATTCAGATGCTAATGGAATCATCTTAATTATATAATTATATTGTCAATTTAATTCATTAATTGTTTATGTTAACCCATGTTGTAAAGATGATGAAGATGTAGCTGGACTGATGTGAAAACAATCCTTCTGCTTGATTTATTCTGCAAATTTTCTAGTGAAAAGTATCCATGATTAAGCACAGAAAGCTCTAAATCTTTAAAGCATTCATAATTTGATTCTTCTCTATATATTACCACCATACGGTGTGCTAAATTTGTATATAATTCATCAGAAGCCCTCACTTTGAGACCTTTTATAAGTACTGCTTTTTTAATTATATTTTTTTTTATTGTAATCTTTCTTCTATTACCCATGGTCCATACCTTCTTAGAGCCTAGAGGGCTTTAGTTGACACTTTAATTCCCTTTCCAAGTAATCATGTTTAACTTTATTTCTCATTTAGTCATATTGTTGCTTTCTTCACCAATGAAACATCAAAAACCACAAATTGATTTATAAAACGTAAAATTATTTTAAACAGATTGTAAAAGGAAATTTTATACGGGAAAAAAAACAGAACTCTCAATCTCTTCTTGAAAAAAACAAAGTTTATTGGAAAATAGGCTCCTAACTGTACGAAAAATGTCAAATAAACTATTGAATTTCAATTTTGACAAATCATCCAAACCCCTAAAAAAACCCAATTTTGCTCGGATAAGCCATTCTACCATTAGAAAAAGTCACGTCATCATGCCACGTGGTCTGAAAATGCCACGTCAGTTTAAGGAAAATTCTAAACATCCAGAAAAATTGACCAGCATTTTGTCTCACATGATGTGTCATGTGAGGTTATCCCATATTTTGGAGCAAAACCCCACTTAAAGTATCAATCTACTGGACAAGATTGGACCAATCGTATAACAACACATCATGAATTACCAAATTTCAGGTCAATTTTTCTGGTAATGTAGCAAAACCCGTCAGTTTAATGTAAATTTCCTGAAAATAAAAAAAATAAATGACAATTTTAATGAAATAAATTTTCTAAAACTGGCTTCATAATTTTTTTTTCTTTTTTCAGAAAATTTACTGTAAGTTGACGTGGCATTTTTAGACCACATGGCATGACATGTCGGGGGTGTGGCTTCTTTTTTACAGCAAAACGACTTATTTGGCCAAATTTGAGAATTTAGAAGTGCAATTGGTCAAATTGAAGGGGCTTATTTGACATTTTACAAAAAATTCAAGGGTGAAAAAGTATATTAAGCAAAAAACAAATGTATCTTTGTTTTTAAAGTTAAAAAAAAAAGATTAAAGTTTCTTACTACAAACAAAAATGTGAAAACATTGTGTACGGTGGGATTCTCTTTTTAACAGCATCAAGCTTATTCCTTCTAATATATATATGATTCAAGAAAAATACTGAATAATAAAGGTAATAATTTATGTTTGATTTATTTTATCAAATACTCCATGGATTAAGAAAGAACTAATTTAATACTAGCATTGGATCCTTCCCAAGCATTCACATTGAAATTGAAATAGATTAGGAATAGAACCATCCAAATCCAATAAAACTTAAAGTTGATATACTATTAAAACCCTTAATGACCCACAAAAGCTTGATTACGAAATGAGTGCAACATCAGAAAATAAATTAAAGTTTTTAAAAAAAAAAAAAAGAAGAAAAAATAAATAAAGTTGTTAAAACATCTTTTAGGAGGGTGGGCAAAAACTTTCTCTTTAAAGTGCAAATTACCAAAAAACAAAGAAAAGGGTGGCATTGGATATATTGTGTTTCTTTCTGGTACACGTAAAAATGGACGGATAGAGATATATCAATCGGAGGAAAACGCACTGTCATTAATCGGAACATATTCCCTTCTTCTTTCGCCGCCAAAAAGCCAAAGCTTTGCTTTTTCTTACGTGGGCGTGGTTTCTACGCGCTCCTACAGAACTCTCTAAGGTTTTGGACTTTTGGTCTTTGGGTACATCCATGCATATCCGACAAAAAGCCGTCTCGTGGGGGCCCAGTCGTGGGTCACCACTCCTCTGGTCCAATAACGTCACCGTTCCATGTCGATTTGTGGGCCCCATTCTTGGGCCCACTTGGCTTGTCAACAAGAATTCCATTCAACTCTTTTCTTCTTTCTTGTTTTTGTGAGATCGATTGGGCTGCTACAGTGCTACTTGCTTGAGCTTTAATGTGAACGTCCATGTCGATTCTTGAGTTATACGTTTAATTTAAGTTTTTTTTTTTGAAAAAAAAAAAAAAATTAATTCGTGGATGGCATTGGCAGGGGACTGGGGGAGGTGGCTTGCCTCCCTAACCTTTTCTGGGATTCAAGTTCAAATTCAACAAAGGATGACTTAAATTGCATCATCATTTCAAAGATGTTTGGTTCTTGAGAAAAATTAAATGAATTTGAAAGCTTCTATTTCATGTATGTTGAATAATCTTTCAACTTCCTGATTTGCAGCCCAAAGATTTTGTTGATTGAATGAAGACAGGTTGATTAATAAGTCAAAAAGAATACCTTTAATAAGTCATTAATTAGTACAAAGTTTGAAAATGATATCACCCTAGAAAGTTCATCTTATTTTTGTTCGGTTCATAATACTAATGTAATACTAATACAATCTGTTATTAGTACCAAAATTATAAACTAAAGTGTGCTCCGCGAATATGATATATGTTGGATCATAACCACTGTTTGTTAGGTTGAATGGAATGAATTTTATTTAAATGTTTGTTAAATACAGTCTCATATTCAAGCATATATATATATATGAATGAAAAAATTAAAAAAGATATTACATCTGAGTTGTTAGCTCAACTAGTAAGTGTAGATCATGTATCGTGCTTGAGATCCTAAGTTCAAGTCTCATGGAATATGAATATAGTTTGTAATTTGTTTATTTGTGTATTTAGTAGGTAAATGGTTTATTTATGAGAATTTCCTTTATTTGGATTGAATTCAATTTGATTTTGAATCCGTTAGTGATTTTTTTTTCTTTGTCATTAATCAGTTATAATTTAACGTGACTATATAAAATACAAAATATATTTATAAATAACATTATATTTTGGTCTCATACATCGTCATCCTATAAATAAATTATTTTAGAGAAATATCTCAAAAAAAATTATAGAAACATAGAACAAAATTTAACTTAGTAACTTGTAAGAAGCAAGAACATAATTTTGAAATTGATCAATCTAATATTCCACTATTCTTTCATAGTATCTACTAGTAATTTCTTCTTTTGTCATGGGAAGAGGAAAGATAGATGGATCGGGAACCGGCAATCGGCAATCAATCATGGAGGGGGGCCGGGAAGAGTGTTTAATAAAGTGTTTCTAAAGTCTCAAACTCTACTTTATGAAAATGCCCTTTGGAAGGTGATGTGACTATGGAGGGGTTGGGTTGTGGTGGTGCACTGCTGCTGGTGGTGATGCTTGTCTTTGCCTGGAACTTTTGTGGGGTCCTAATCAAGGCTAGAGGCCAAAGCAAAGCAAGAAGACTTAAATAAAAACTAAATAAATATATATAGATCTTTATATAATATTGCACACAATTTGACTTATTATCACCAACATCAATTCGAACAAATTCAAGTTTATTTATTTTATTTTTACTTCTTTCTCTGTTAATTACCCCATCAATTTCCTTAATTAAATCACATCTTACGAGACATATAAAATACAACATGTTGCATTTTATCTATTACGTACTTTGACCAACCTATTATTAGGCAACCTCATAAGTCATAACTTAAAATAATAATTACAATTTGATTAAAATCTAGTTTGTTTTTTAACATATTAGAGTTCTAAAACCATTATTTATTTCCTCATGGGGGCAGGTTTGGTCGAATGTCTATTTAAACAATAATTTAGAAAGTTTAGATTAGAGTTTATGGTATGATCAGTTCTTTATCAATGGATTTATCAGTGAATACAATTATGCAAATTCAAAAACTCTTATAGGATCAACAAGAGATAATATAATATAACAAAAAACCTAAATTCAATTTAATTATTAATAATTCTTCAAAAAAATTAATTATTAATAAAGCTCAAATTTTTTTTAATTATTAATAGCCCTATATATTATATAATACAATATATACATAAATCAATAATTGTAAAGAAAAAAATGATTGATATCATCTTCTTATCTTGTCTACTATAATAAACTAATTGATCAATGTTTTAGAATGAATTTGAAGAAAATGAGAAACAAAATGAAGGGTTGATTGAGAATCCAACAAAAAGCAAAACAAACTAAGAAAGCAAAAGCTTGAGTTTGAAGCTTCAAAAGTTGATAAAAGACAGGTCTGACTTATGTCGAGCATGTATGTCCATAATACATCTCTCCATGCCCATCCCATAAAGCCCCCATTGACTCTCTTCTTAACTTCAACCTTCCATGCACGCAAAGATAAAAAGCCAGCAATTATAACCTCTAAAAGCCCCCCCGAACTCTCTCTTCTTCTTCAACTTTCAAACCCTAAAAAAAACTCTCAAAGCAAAACCAAAAACAAGAAAAAGAGTGCTCTTTTTTTTTTCCTTTGCGACTGCGTTGTCAGTTTCTTAAAGCTATGAGAGTCCCCGTCACCAATTCCCCACAGAACAACAACCATTGTTTAAGCCCAAAACCTAACAACAACAACAACAACAACAACGTTGGTGCCCGGAACATTACTTTCCACGGGCTGAACACTGTTCCAACTTCATGTTACGAGCCAACTTCGGTTCTTGATCTTCGTCGGAGTCCAAGTCCGGTGACTGAAAAGCGTCCTGCCGATGTTTCGAATCAGGTGGCTCCCGCTGTTGCTCCTCCTCTTGAGTGGGACGAACATGTGCTTCGAAATATGGATTGGGATTCCATCATGAAAGACTTGGGATTGGACGACGAATCTGTGCCAGCTATCAAACCTAATTTTATTAATCCAACCAGCTGCGAGAATCATATCCAGAACCTCCCTGAGTTTGCATCATCCGAGTTAACTCATCACTCGACGTCGGTCCATTCTGATTTTAACAATCTTTATGATTTTTATTCGGGTCTAAATCAAAACCCATCTCATCATCAAAATATTAACCTTGATCATAATATTTCTAATTTTCATCATCATACTACTGGCAACTTCAACTTGGGCTTTGATTTTATAGAAGAGTTGATAAGAGCCGCTGATTGTTTCGACACCCACGAATTACAACTCGCTCAGGTGATATTGGCGCGGCTCAATCAGCGGCTTCGTTCTCCGTCCGGTAAGCCTTTACAAAGAGCCGCTTTTTATTTCAAAGAAGCTCTTCAGTCTCTGCTCACTGGGTCAACTCGGCCGACTCGTTTATCTTCCTGGGGTGAAATCGTTCAAACTATCAAAGCTTACAAGGCCTTCTCGGGAATTAACCCTATTCCCATGTTCAACCACTTTACAACCAATCAAGCTCTACTTGAAGCTCTGGATGGATCTGCACCGTTGATTCATATAATCGACTTTGATATCGGACTCGGAGGCCAATATGCTTCTTTAATGAGAGAAATTGCTGAGAGAAGTGATCATTCTTGCAAGTTCATTCGTGTAACTGCTGTGGTTCCTGAAGAATATGCCATAGAGACAAGGCTGATTAAAGACAACCTTTTCCAGTTCGCTCAAGACCTTAAGTTGAGGTTCCAGATTGAGTTTGTTCTTCTTCGGACTTTTGAAATGTTGTCTTTGAAAGCTTTTAAGTTCATCGACGGCGAAAAAACGGCAATCCTTTTGTCTCCGTCAATTTTCCGATGTCTCAGTTTGAACGTCACGGCGTTCTTGAGTGATCTTCGGAGGCTTAATCTGAGCGTCGTCGTTTTTGTAGATAGTGAGGTGTGGATGGAGACTGGAACGACGTCGTTCCGGAAGAATTTCGTCAATGGTTTGGAGTTTTACGCCATGATGTTTGAGTCGTTGGACGCGGCGGTAGGAGGCGGGGAGTGGGTGAGGAAGATAGAGATGTTGTTGTTGCGGCCGAGGATATTGGCGGCGGTGGAATCGGCGGCTAGGAGGACTGCGCCGCCGTGGAGGGAGGTGTTTGTCGGGGCAGGAATGAGGGCGGTGCATTTGAGCCAGTTTGCTGATTTTCAAGCCGAGTGTTTGTTAGGGAAGGTGCATGTTAGGGGATTCCACGTGGCGAAAAGACAGGCAGAGTTGGTGCTTTGTTGGCATGAGAGTGCCTTGATTGCCACGTCAGCTTGGAGGTGTTAAGGTGTAGCCCGTAGACTAGCAGAAATTACAAAATTAGACGTAGGGGGAGGAGGAGGGGGCCTGATTGGGAATTTAATTGTATGTATCCCAATCCAATTTTTAGTTTTTTGCTGTGTTTGGATCCGTTAATGTTTTTAGTTTATGGGGTATTAATTATTGTGTTTGGATAATTTGGTGTAGTTTACTTTGAAAGAGCTGGGAATACCTTAATTAGCTTTAGGTAGCCTAGTTTCTTGTTATCCAGGATATATATATATATATATATATATATAG
>AWWV01014447.1:0-75409 GCA_001974805.1 Corchorus capsularis
ATAACTTTGTACCAAAATCTTATGTATTTCAAGGGACAATCCCCACTAATAATGAAATCAAATTCTATTTATTCTTTGGTTTGCTTCTTTTTCTTTGGTGGGAGCAAGGTTTTTTATTTTTCTTGATCAAAGTACTATGTAATATAGATAGATAACACTTGGGCTAAAATAATTAATGAAATCCAATAATTATAATTTCCTCTAGATATCATTAGATTATTATAGTAGTAGTATATATAGTAGTATGTTTAAAAAAAAAAAAGTATATAGTAGTATGTATTATATAGAGCAAATCTTGATTGATTATTGTTGATCATACTTTATTTCGGGTGGCTCAAAGTCCACTAGGAAAATCCTAGTCTCTAAGCTATATAAATAGCCAAGGTATGGTCATTTACCTGATGAAGTTCTATTATGTGATATTATGCCATAGACAATGCTCTACTATGTCACACTTAATCGTCGGAGGAGGTACCCCTCAAACACCACAGGGGGACCTCTTTAGCACATGTTTTACTCTCTTGCAAGGCGCTATAAGCTCGATGGTGATCCTCGATAATTTTTGGCATCAACAATTATATTTTGAATTCATATCCAACTTATAAATGAATCTACTCCCTACAGACAAGTGATTATTTGAGGTTAGAATACAAATTCAATTTTCTAAAGAGTGTTTATTGGGAAAATTTTAATTATCATGCCCTGGGCTCAAAAGAAATAAGTATCGGATTACAAACTGATGATACCTATAATAAACAAAACAAGAATCTACTCCTGGCCCGGAAAACGGCCCAATTCTTAATGAAAGGAGGCCCAACAGAAACATGCCATCCGGAAACGAGGTCGTTTTATCCGATTTCATTTTGTATTTTACCAAAACCAATGAGAAATTTCCACTGGGAAACTTCAAACACCGAGACGCGAAATTACATAGAACTCAACAAATTATAGCGGTGATTCAAATGTTAAAAAACACCGGCTAATTTTAGATTCTCTCCACAGAATCCTGGAATGGCGTTTCTCGGATCCAATTTAGCCAGCGAGGTTTGAAGCAATCTTTGCAGTTTCCTTTTTTTATTTTCTTAACCTTTTTATTTGCTAACTTTGTTCTGTTTGATCACTCGTCTGGATCTGTTGATTAGTAAATAGTGATTTCAGCTGTAAATTTGGTTTAAATTTCATTCCAAAGCGTTAAAGAAATCTATTATCATATTTTGAACTGATTATTTTTCTGTTTATGTGGATCAAAATCAGAAATGATTAGTTTTGATGTTCATCAGTTCATTACTCTCTTAGTTAATCTTGTTTTTTTTATGTACTGTTTGCTCAACAGAGGGAATGCCATAAATTTTCATTGTTTTGCTATGGATCATGCTTATAGTTTTTGTAAAATTTCTTGAGATGCTTGTTTCACTTTATATATTTTAATCTTTTGATTTAGCTACTATTGTCTAAAGTTTTGATGCCTATTACCTTGCTTCTGAAACGTTTGGGTATCTAATGTAGGTTGGGCTACGGTTGCTCCTCATCCCAATTGGTTCCAACGTTGTAACTCGTGCTGCATGGTGTGTTTTCATTGAAATCTAGTGATTTTCTCTTACTTGCTTGCTTCACATTTTTCTAATCAATGTAAAGTTGATCACTCCAGTATTTATTGAACTCACCCTTGGTGGTACAATCTAAACATTTTTCATTCTTCTTTTGTTGTTGCAGCTGTTCTGTGGGAGTTGTTATACCAGTATACTCAACATTTAGGGCAATCGAAAGGCATGATGAAAACGAGCGGCAAAAGTGGCTTACATATTGGGCAGGTCAGCTATTGTCCTTTATCTTGTCATTTTAATTGCACTGATCATCATTCTATTTAATTCTTGAACTTTCACCATCTTCCCTATACCTATATAGGGATTTAGGATCACTCTTTCACCCCTTTTCAATTTATAATGCATGGGTCAGGAACAGGGGTGGGAAAATGACAAATTTAAATAGAATTAAAATGAAGAAAAAAACTATAAGAAGGGAATACACTAACTATCAGTGAAAATAGACGTTAGTGTTAGGCTTTGATATGTGATGATCCAGGATTTGCCCGCTGCATTTGGTGATATGTTGATATGGTGAAAATCTAAAAGTATGACCTTCTCAACTTTGCAGCTTATGGATCTTTCACCCTTGTCGAGGTGTTCTCTGACAAACTTCTTTTCTGGTACTATTGACCTCTAGTGTTTTTGATTCCTGATTATTGTGTGTACACTGTCTAATATTCCCGTATGCATCTTATGCAACCTAGTATATCTTCATTATTTATTTCTTTTTTACAGGTTTCCATATTATTATCACTTCAAGTTTGCATTTCTTGTCTGGCTTCAACTTCCATCTACTGAAGTAAGTTCAAGATCATGCCTGTATGTGTCTGTATGCTATGCTTTTAGGTTTTCTATATTGCATCCTCTGTTTCAATTGCTTTCTTTGCATTTTCTTACAATCTGCTATCTGGTTCTTTCGGTGGTGAGAGTTTCGCCAAGGTTTCAAATCTGCTATGGTTTCTTTCAGACAACATAGAACTTTTATGGTCATGGACTTCTGCCTTTGGGTTTCTTTAGTACTGATTAGCTGATGGAAAACCAATTTAATCAAAGCATAGAGGAAAAGACTATGAAATATACGCGTCTTCATTCCACTTTCTTCTTTTTTTGGCCAGTCATTCCTCTTTCTTCATGTGGCTATTTTCCATTTTCAAACCTGTTTGTATCATAATTAGGTTGATATGATTTTATAGTCTAAAGTTTCTTTCAACAGGGGGCAAAGAAAATCTACAACAACCACCTGCGTCCTTTCTTGTTGAAACATCAAGCTAGAGTCGATTCACTGATGGGCTTTGCACGTGCTGAAATGGTAAACAACCCATTTCTATACCCTTCTAGTCTAGCGCAGATATCTGCACTTGGGTGCCTCTTTTATTGCCTTCCAAATTTCCAATTTGTGAATGCGACGTAGAGGTCAACAGGTTGTTTGAATTCACACGCAGGCAAGATTCATCAGCACACACCACGAAGACTTCCGCTTTGTCAAGATGATGTTTAGGAAGATGCGAGGGTCAGGTGAGCACAAATACTATTAAAACTGCTAGCTTGTTTGTTTCTCTCCCCCATTTTCCCCTGGATCATTCTAAAACTTCTCTTTTCTGAACTAGCAGATCCAAGGATGAGGGGTGGCCAAGAACCTGCTGAAGACGGAGGGTTACATGAAATCGAGGGCCAAACGAGATTGATCTCAAATCAAGAATCCGATCATGAAGACTGATACTTGCTTTTTTCAGGGAGGCATCTGTATAGAATGTGTTAGGAGGTAGTCTTTCAGTGTAACCAATGTGCCCGAAGAGGAAGGTTTAGAACATAAGAATGAATCTCACATTTTTACGTTTACATAGCAACATAGGCAAAGACAATGTTTCTTCCGTGTACTTTCTAAAATAATGCTACATGCGAATGTGAACAAGGTCTGAAGTGGCTAATTCAATCTCCAATTATTCTTTTGTCCCAATCAACTATAACATTACAACAATTTTGAACTCTGGTTAAAGCCTTTTTCCTTCTGTGAAACAAATATTACAGTTATAAAGGGTTAAAGGGTATAAATTAGTAAAGAAAACAAATGCCCTATTACTCAACTAAAGCCATGGTAAAAAGAATTCCTGGATACCAAGAAATTACTGCACTGGCTGCAACTTATCTCTGTAGGTTTCCTATCTAACTATTCCCCTCAGCGCCTCGGGACTGAAGAGAAGGATTTTCTTGTTCAAGGTTAGTTACGGCATCAGGTCCACAGATTCGCGTCAACTCGTCCTGTTAAAACAGCAAATCATATTAAACATTTATAAGAAGTTATTGCAACGCATCTAATGATTAGCAAGGCTTCACTCTCCATTCAGGCAGATACAAGAGCTAGGGAAGCAGGCAAGCCAAGGTAAAAGATAGATGAGCATTTGTAGAACAGAACTTTCGGATGGAGCCAAGTGAAAGGGACAGCTGTTCTATACCTTGATAGACCCATTCTCCGATGTAAGCTTCTCACATTCGTCAGAAAGCTTCTTTAGTTCATCTCGAAGATTGCGGTTTTCATTTGCCAAGCTCTCCACTCTGGCTTGTAGCTCTTCACACTCCGCCTTGGGAATCACAAAACACAAGCTAGAGATGTTAGCTTCACCATAAAGCTGTGCAACACTTCATATAGTTTGGAAAAGAGTTCTAGAACCACTGGTTGAGGAACACATATAATCAAGTCTACCTGTTTGCGTAATCTTGATCTCCTAGCAGACTCCCGATTAGATTGCTTCCTCTTCTGTCTTTTCAGCTCTCGTTCGTCCTGTAAGAACCCACAGTGCCCCCATTTGTTATTTAAATGTTAGTCTGAAAGTATATTGAAAGTCGAGCGAGAAAAACAAATGGTAATGAAATCTACAGTTAGGCTCATACTTGAATCCACTGGTCAGCCATTACACCTCCAGGAGCAACTGCGGCCACAGCACCAGATGAGTTGGGTCTCATTTTTGCAGCTCCTGCGGCAGCAGGGGATCCACTCCATAGGTCCATCCCTATATTCAAATTAGTTGCAGGCATAGAGACTACGGGTTTTCCAGGAACTAAAGCCCCACTCTGTGCATTGGCTGATAATAAGAGTGATTCAAATTAGAGGATGATGGCAGTAAATAAAGTAAAGATTAACCCAGAAAACCATATATTCCCAAAATAACCGGAAGATCATTTATTTGATTGATCATAGTACAATAAATGAGAAAATAGGTAAGGAAGCTAATCTACCATCTGCAAGCATCTGGTCAAAGCTTCCCTTTTTACCAGCAGCATGTTCCTAAAGTAAAAAATGGGGCACATTGATCAGAAAGATAATTAATAGTATTCAGATGCTACACGGTAATCCATGTTGATGTGAGGAAAAGAATTTCTACAATACTTAGTGGCCTTATGATAATTAAATACAAATAGGGGCACATACTTGGTGATTATTCTCATCACTTCCATCTGATGTACCCTCACTGCCACTTTCACCACTGTTAAGAAAGCAATTAGAATTAGAGATGGCATGCACAAAAGTTAAAGAAATCTCTATAACCAAAATCTAAGTTGAGTGAATGTGAATATTGTATCAGATTAATGGTTGAAACATCAAATTACTAGTGCACCTTTGAGAGCCCCCATCATTTCCAGAGCCCGAAGCCGCCTTTGCACTCTCTCCAACCTTGTTTCCTGTAGTTCCCTTGACTTTTTTGGCAGCAGCTCGATCCTTTCCCTCAGTACCCTTCCCTTCCTGGTCAGCATTATTATGTGCAGAACTTGGAGTCTATAGAAAAAATATAATGGCCAAAGTTAACAAAAAGAGGAAGAGAGGGCATATATATTTACGAGTAACTAGAAATCCAAAGGAAATACAAAACACACAAGAATGAAAAAACTAATATTACCACGGCCATATTAGGATGTGCATACACTCCGCCTGGAGGATACATAGCTGGATATGGAACTGGGGTTCCATATGGAGGCATCAACGGATGCTGAAAGATGATCAACATGAAAGAGAGTAAGAACATTGATCAAATATTGGAAGGAACAGACTGTTCCATAATGGTGATTTCAAATTGGTATCACCTGGCCTCCCCATATATATGGATGTGGAGCTGGAGAAGCAACAGTTGAGGCAAAAAAGGGAGGTGGAGTAGCTCCAGCACCATAATAAGCCTAAACAAGAAGCTTAGGTGTAAGCTTGAATGATTACTTTCAGGATTTACAAATTTCATAAACAAGACCAACAGTTAAATAAAATAATCAAACCCAATGATTTATGTACTATACAAACCTGCATTGAGGTTGACCAATCAGTGTATGAAGGTGTTGTCGGTATTTCCTATATGTGCAAAGTAGAAATATCAGTGAAACTCATCCACATGTTAGTGAAGAGAGAACAAAAATGCTATGAGAAGATATTTGTCTTTTCTGTGGGTGGTGGAGGCAACTATGATAGACCTGAGTTGAAGCTGTAGGTTTGGAAGGCTTGGCAGGGGTGCTCTCCTCCTCAGCGCCCATTATTGCTTTAGTAAACCCCTTGAACTTAACAATTTAGAGTGAAATTTGTATATCCTCAATGACTTTTATGAAGCACCTGAAGACCTGAGATGAAGCAGCCATGTACAAAGTCAAATATCTTCAGATCTTCATATAGGAACATAAACGAATTTCAATATCTTCATATTGTCATAAAACGACTTCAAAAAGAAAGATAATAGAACTGAATTCAGCTCAGCAACGCCATAAACAACAAAACAATGTAATTTCCATACAAAACCATTTCCGAACTTCAAAGCCACGTGTGCAAGAAATCATCTTACACTCACTTGACCCTAGGCCTACACAGTTTTGAAATACCTTAATCTAAAGAAGCTAAATTAGAACACAGTTTTGAAATACCTTAATCTAAAGAAGCTAAATTAGAACACAGTTTTGAAATACCTTAATCTAAAGAAGCTAAATTAAAAATAAAATCTCATTTCTAATTTCTTCCCAAGATCTTCTCTTATCTTGGCCAATACTTCTTGCAGTGAATAAACAATTCCAACATTATCAAGTTAACCGGTCAGAGGATAGCATCATGATTATAATTATTTAGTGATATCGAAAACAAAGTAGACTATCTGACAACAATAACGACAGCCTTGAAATAGAATGGAATTCTTCAATTCCAATGATTACCTTCCAAAAAAGATTCAACATTTCCCATATTAACCAAACATTAGAAGGGGGAAAAAAGCACTAGAAATTGGCAGTATCTGCCAAAGCTGAAGTTAGTCAGCATGAAGCCCCTGCTATTCTTCACTATATAGATTATAGTAAAACCTAAACGTTGACCATCAATAGACATCTTACAGCTGGAATCCATCCATCTACCTCCTTTCCAATTTCCATACATGTTAGGAGAAAAAAACCATTAATTAATTAAAAATTAACAACAAATATGATAAAGAAAGAAACTTTATCTTCCAAAGATCAACAGCTAATCTTAGTCTTCACTCTTGAAACCTTAAAGCCACAGATTTCCCATAGCCACAAAAACAGCTTAACTATAAAACACAGAGAAGACCAAGTAATTCTCACAAATTCAACTGCCTAATAGAAGCTAAAGCAAGAGCTAAAAGATCCTGAAACTAATTTGAATTGTATAAGTACCAAAAATAAAATTACAAAAAAAGGGGAAAGAAATTTAGCTTCTAAATGCCTTTAAATTCACAATTAGAAAAGCAGAATTCAAAAGGTAAAACAGGAAAGTTAAAAAGGGAAAGAGAAAGAGGAAAAACCTGTTTTCATGGCGTTGAAGAGGGAAATGAGGTGGAAGTCCAAGTGGAACACTTGAAGAAAAGAAATTAAAGGAGAGAGGAGAGAGAGATTTGTATAAATAATGGGTCTCTTATTTTCCTTGCTTTATCAGACGGCTGAGATTAATGATTAAAAGGAAAATCATACGGAGAAAATGTTTAAAAAGTACAACTTAAGCAGAAGGGAAGCACTTTTCTGTTTCAGTTGTTGCTGTTTTGGAGCAGTTGGGTGTGAAACAAAGTCAGGCTTCTCTTTTGTTCTTGTCTTAAAATCTTAAAATTAAATTATTAAAAAAAAAAGAAAAAAGGAAGATCTGATCTGGTGTGGTCGTTAGCTATAGGATTAAGTTGCAGTTCAAACTTCAAAGAAGGAAATGGAAGGGAAGGGGGGAAGGCTAGGGTTTCGCGGGTGACACGTGCGAAGGAAGAGGAAGACAGCTGGGAATGTTTAACTGGATTAGGTTTATGACATAGCATCCAAACGGATGATTCATCATTATGACAAGCAAGGAGCCGGGCAGCAGGCAACTGTTTTTTTTTTTTTTTTTTGAATATATTAATATTTTGGATTAACCTTAATAAATTAGGAGGAAATTGTGGAAACTACGCCGTTTGTTTCTGTTTTTTTCCCTTATCACGGTTATTATCCATTATGGGCTTGTGTGGCTTTCCACGTCACTGAAATATTATCCGTTGGTTTTTTGTCCATGGAATCCGCCCAATTAAATTGACCCTCTTCACCTGATTGGCTGACTTTCAGATGCTTTTATAGTTTTGAATTGGACTTTTGGGTTCTTCTTGATTAGCTATGGCTCAAAACTAGTTTCCAAAAACTAACCGGTCTATAGATAGTTGGGTTGGACTTGGGTCTCAGCCCACTAGGTTACTTGCTCAAATATATAATTGCATGAAGCATGATCCTAATGTAGGCCCTGTTCGGCATGCCCCAACAGTGCATTTGGGCTGCCCAATTGGGTCCATTCACGCTGCGAGCCTCTGCTTGGCAAGGCCTTCAGCATGTTCGGAATCAATAATTTTGCGTTGGACCACCGGCTAGAGGCCCAAACACATTGGGCCTACAGTGTGTTTGGACTCAATAATCTCCACCACAACTTTTAACTTCACCATCACCGCTATGCTGGACAGGGCCGTATTCCAGTACAATGTGAAATACATGAAATTTAACCCATGACAAGTACTTTCATCAATGAATTTCCATGGCATATTTCATGCTCATTTCATGGATAATTACTTTTGAATTTGAATTTGAATATGAATTTGCTTAGTAATTAAGGTAACCTTCTGAAGGATTCGCTGGCAAATTTTACGGTATATGGATAGAAGTGTACCACGTCAGAACTTCGTTAATATCGCCATATATGTGAAAAAGTTGTTGGCATACATTTTCTCTATATATGTTAAGGGTTCGCTGGCAAATTTACGTTACATATTTACGTTCAAAATCAATAATCATGCGTTGGGCCAACAGTTAGAGGCCCAAACGCATTGGGCCTACAGTGCGTTTGGACTCGATAATCTCCACCACAACTTTTAACTTCACCAATGTCGCTCTCGCCGCTATGCTGAATAGGGCCATAATCCACTATAATGTGAGATACATGATATTTTAGCTAGGGTTGTCACCGTTGAATTTCAATGGCACTCATGCTCATTTCATGGATTATTACTTTTAAATTTGAATTGAATTTGAATTTATTAGTACTTAACGTAACCTCTCCATCAATGTGAAGGACTCGCTGGCAAATTTACGTTACATGGATAGAAGTGTACCATGTCAGAACTTCATTAATATCGCCATATATGTGAAAAGGTGGTTGGCATAAATTTTCTCTGTATATGTGAAGAGTCCGCTGGCAAATTTACGTTACATATTTACGTTTGAAATCAATAATTTTGTGTTGGACCACCAGTTAGAGGCCCAACTCGATATAGCTTTTAACTTCACCATTATCACTCTCACTGCTATGCTGAACAGGGTTGTAATCCACTACAATGTGAGATACATGAAATTTCAGCTAGGGTTTTCACCAATGAATTTCCATGGCATATTTCATGCTCATTTCAGGGATAATTACTTTTGAATTTGAATTTGAATTTGCTTAGTATTTAAGGTAACCTCTGCATCCATGTGAAGGATTCGCTGTCAAATTTTACGTTACATGGATAGAAGTGTACCATGTCAGAACTTCGTTAATATCACCATATATGTGAAAAGGTGGTTGACATAAATTTTCTCTATATATGTGAAGGGTCCACTGGCAAATTTACGTTACATTTTTTTTTTGCTACATGTGAACATGAAAGTAAATGATAGGCTACACAAAGGGAGGTAGCCTTCTCCCATCCCTAAACCCACCCCGCCCGTCCCAGGATTCGAACCTGAGACCTCCTGTTGGAGGTCCAGACTCTTAACCGCTGTCCCCTTGGGGACAAAAAATTTACGTTACATATTCACGTTCGAAATCAATAATTTTGCGTTGGACAACCAGTTAGAGGCCCAACTCGATACAGCTTTTAACTTTCACCATTGTCACACTCACTGCTATGCTGAACATGGTTGTAATCCACTACAATGTGAGATACATGAAATTTCAGTTAGGGTTTTCACCAATGAATTTCCATGGCATATTTCATGCTCATTTCATGGATAATTACTTTTGAATTTGAATTTGAATTTGGATTTGCTTAGTATTTAAGGTAACCTCTGCATCCATGTGAAGGATTCGCTGGCAAATTTTACGTTACATAGATAGAAGTGTACCATGTCAGAACTTCGTTAATATCGCCATATATGTGAAAATGTGGTTAACATAAATTTTCTCTATATATGTGAAGGGTCCACTGGCAAATTTACGTTACATATTTACGTTCGGAATCAATAATTTTGCGTTGGACGACCAGTTAGAGGCCCAACTCGATACAGCTTTTAACTTTCACCATTGTCACACTCACCGCTATGCTGAACAGGGTTGTAATCCACTACAATGTGAGATACATGAAATTTCAGCTAAGGTTTTAACCAATGAATTTCCATGGCATATTTCATGCTCATTTCATGGATCATTACTTTTGAATTTGAATTTGCTTAGTATTTAAGGTAACCTCTCCATCCATGTGAAGGATTCGGTGGCAAATTTTACGTTACATGGATAGAAGTGTACCATGTCAGAACTTCGATAATATCGCCATATATGTGAAAAAGTTGTTGGCACAAATTTTCTCTATATATGTGAAGGGTTCACTGGCAAATTTACGTTACATATTTTGTAATTATGTCATGTCAGAGCTTTGGTAATACATGTGAGTGATTCGCCGGCAATTTTACGTTACATGCATAGAATTGCACCACATCAATGTTCCACTGTAACTCCCAAATATGGAGCCTGTGGACTCACACTTCCATAGCCGGGACGGTCTATAAAAGCCTATTGCATTTGCCTCTAGCACTCACCCCTTCACTTCTTCAATCTTGTTTTTGCTAAACTTTAGTTTTTTCATGTAACACCAAGCTCTTTTGAGTGTTTACCTCTCTCTTCCCTTTTTTCCCCTAAACTTAAAGTTTTTTCATGTACTACCAACTCTTTTTGAGTATTTGAAAGTATACAAACTCAAAATTCGGAACCATTTTTTCATATCCAAGGCAAGATGATTGCCTTTATGTTGAAAACTTGTTCATTTTCATGCCATACTGTCTTTCTTGGAGACAAAAAATGGGTTTTGCTTTTGCTTAGGCGTACTCAAAAGGCAAATTAGCCATTAGGTCGTTGTTCATGGTTCATATCAAAGGAAGTTCCCCCGGAAGGAAGGCGTCATCCTTCTTGCAGGTAAATTGTGTTTTAAATTCGGCACATTTGCAAAAAAGTTTCTTAATCTATCAATGTTATAATAGTATACTATTAGTTATTGAGAGTGGCTCGTCTGTTTTAATTTCAGGGTTTCAGGTGGCAAACTCTCGAAGCCAAAGCTATTGGTTTATAGGGAGCTCCTGTCCACCCGCTTTGTGGCTCGGACCTCTTCGCTTGAGCTGTTCCTCTCTAATCGGCAAATTGTAAGAAGAGGTAAATGCTGATTATGACTTGATTTCACAGCTATTTTAGTTGTTCAGCTGTTGTATTGAATTGATTTAATACTTATTTACCCAGAATTTTGTTTAATTAATTAATTAATTAATTATCATAATTCAGAGGGAAGATCTAAAGTATTCAAATCATATTAAGCTTTTTTCTACTGTTCATTCGATCTCTGGGCTTGTAATTGACTATTTCTATTTTTGTATTAATCAAAAAATGATCATTTCTTGTGGCCCCAAAAAAAAATTCATCTTAAGCAGAATCAAATTCTTTCCCAAGTATCAATTTTCGTTTTATTTTTCCATAAAGAGTGCAGATTTCCATTTACTTGGAAGAAAGAAATCAAGACAATCAAAATTCTAAAAAGAATGCTTCATTAATTTCGTGTCAAAATTGTTGTTTACATTTGTATATTCTGTATTGTTTCTGATACATATGTACATGAATATCCGGCTGACAGAGTTGAAAATTGATCTCTTCTCAGGAACAGGGCGACAAGAAGGGTGACCAGTTGGCAGTTATGTACAGTTGAGGACTCACTTCCTGATCCGGAGATAATAAGCCCTGCCGGCTGCAGACATGGAGGACTGGAATCTTGATGATGATCAGTCACATGATAAACAGTCTTCCCAGCAGGCGAGGAACACGCCAGAAGCCTTGTGTTTCCTTGATCCCCGTGCTGCGTCCTCTTCTGTAGGGCTTGGATCTGACCGATCCATTATCTCAGCGATCTTCGGAGGTTTGGTCTCAACTGTTAAACATAACGTCACAAGGAAGTCAGTTAACGCCGCCGTGACTTCCTTGAACTCTGGTCGGCTTTTGGGGTCCGCCGCCCACGATGACTGTAAGAGAGACGCCATTTCTTCCGGCAACTCTTCCACGCTTGGCCTCACGTTCTGTCCAAATGAGAAGCGGTAAAAACGGTAAGAAATTAAATTGTTCATGTTTTTTTTTCAAGTAATTTATTTATGAAAATTAGTAAATTACATTGGACTTAACTTTTTTTTTTTTTTGAAAGGGACTTACTTTTGATGCTGCATATGCCGCCGAGACGCTGTGAGTGCCTTTGAACGGAGCTTTATTAGTAAGCAGCTCCCATAGAACAAGGGAGAAGCTGTACACGTCGACCTTATGGTCGTAGTGTTTCTTCGCTCCGACCGGAAGTGGGTCCCTGCTATAAAGCTCCGGCGCCATCCACCGGAGAGTCCCTGCCTCGCAAGTCATTCCGTCCGTATCTTCCTCCCTTGCCAGACCGAAGTCAGCCAGTTTAAGCTTCGTTCTGTCCGCCGTCAGAAGCAGATTGCCTGAAAAAATGGTAAAGGCTAGTAAGAAAAAAAAATCAAAAGAGACGGGAAATGAGGAAGATGAGAATGAGGATTACTGGGCTTGAGGTCACGGTGGATGATGCCATTGGCGTGTAAGTATTCCATGGCTCGAGAAATATCCAGCGCAAGAGTTATTGAACGCTTCAACCCTAGTGGCTGTGGGCGTACGCTCCATAGATATTTCTGAAGCGTTTTCCCTTCCATGAGCTCCGTCACTATCATCAACGACGGCTCCAAGGTTGCGCCAATGAACTGCCATTCAGCAGCACCAGGAAATGGAAGAAATTACAATGGGACCCCAAAGCATTTGAAATGATGGGTTTGATTCAAAAAAACTTTTACCTTTACAATATTCTCATGGTCCATTTTTGACAGCATTAAAACCTCCCTCTGGAATTTCTCCTTATGCTCCCGAGTTACAGCCGATGCGTGACTTGGCTGAATTATCTTCACCGCAACAGCTTTATTTTGGTACCTTCAAATCAATGAATTGTCAAATGTAAATTATCAGTAGTTTTATACAAATCTGAATCATAATTTGTCGACAGAACAAGAAATTTTACTGCAATTGTACTATTGAAATTTTACTGCAATGTAAAAGGGGAACTTACAATCCTTTATGAACAGTAGAGTAAGATCCTTCACCAATCATGGTGTCACTGTCAATCGAAAGAAGACTAGGATCAATCAACAAGTTTTGATCAATCTGGAAAACAAAGGAATTATCCATTTCATCTTCTTCTTCTTCATGATGATGTTCCACGTCATCATCATCCTTGTAGAATGACGTCAATCTACTTAATGTGTTGCTTAAGTGATTAAGTGGAAAAGGCAATAAGTCAGCGTTTTCACGAGCATCCATTGCTGCTGATGATATAGCTTCCATTATTATACTTTTCTTTCTGTATATTACACAGTAAAAGACAGAGGTGGCACAAAATGGTAGGAGTACTTTTTTATGGACAAAAAGGTTTTTTTTTTCTTCTTTAGGCAAATTAAGAATGCAAAGTAGGGATTTTTGGAGTGAGTGCTGCTTAAGATTTTGAATGAGATTTTATACATTAAAAACGAGAGGGAAACTATATGGAAAGTTTTTTGTTTTCCTTATTTGTTTTTCTTTCTATTTGGAAAGTTATTAATTTACTCAAAACTTTTTTTGGTATAGTACAGTGAAGATGCATCAAGGCATTTGTGTCTGCATTATGTGGCAAATTTCTATAGGTACAGACTGGGTGCTGATTAATTTTTCTCGTCATTGATTGGCTTATAGTAAAATATTATTTGTAGACTTTGAATAATAACAATATATGGAAATGATTTTGAGAATTATGGAAGTTTGGGAGATTTGCCTTGTATATGATTTTATATTTTGGAAAAAATTAAAAAGAGAAAGAGAGATTTTTCTTAATTCATATTGTGTTGACTGATACCAACAACGGTTTGGATCAAGTGGTAAGCTGCTTGTTTCAGCTTAAGTAGGACTCAGATTCGAGACCTTGCGTACGCAGCAGCCCTTGTTGAGAGACTCACCCACCATAATCAGGTGCACGATGCGGATCGGATCCAGATTAGTCAGGGTAAAGCCCTGGATTCCGGATGGGATACCAAAAAAATATTGTGTTGACTGATTATTCCTCAAAAAATAATGTTGATTTTTTTAAAATAAATTAAAAAAATGTGATTTGATTATTGTTCTCAATTATATACAACCTTGCTTTGCTTGTTGTGTGCTAATTAAGTGCCTAAAAGACTTTAGCCTAGCTTCAAATTCAGCATATATAATTTGAGATTTCCATTGGCTGCAACAATCAAAGAGCAAATTGTAGTTAGTATTTTCTTTAATTTAGTTACCTTAAACCCTCCCTAAATAAAAAGGTAAGAACAGAGACAATAACTAAAAAAATGAACAACAATATGTTTATATATGGTACAAAATTAATGATGGTTAATATATGTAAGGTAATCCAACCAAAAGAAAAATATATGTAAGGTTAATTATTGTGAGGTAACAAACCAATAGAAAAGGCTAAGGTCCACTATTAAATCTAATGAATTCCAACAATATGCCAAATATTTACCAAAGTCTATTAAATTCTAACAAATCAGCAACTTTTCCATGTCAGCTACAACTTTCAACCACAGAATTATAATGAAATTGCATTTCAAAAATTACAAAATAAAAAGTATAATCTAAATTAAAAGAGTAAAAAGAAAATAATTAATTGGATTTGGTTTGGAGCCTTATAAGGGCTTTTGGGCTTTCAACTGAATTTTCCATAACACATCGACGGCCATTAAGCCCAATTTACCTCTATTCTAATTACCCAACATTTCATATTTTTCCCTTAGGCGGCCCGCGGCTTTTATCCCATAGCCCCGACGAACTCACAATTTTTTTCAAGTTTTCGATTTATTATTTCTTTCCTTAAACCTTAATTCCTCTAATTATTCAAAATCAGAAATCATTACCCAAAGTTTATTCAAAATGAAATCATCATTACCCAAAATGGAGCTAATATTTGAAGGCCTTGAAAAGGGAATACAAAATTAAAAATAGAAAAATCTTTTGATATTTTTGATGACCATATATCTTTGCTTGGTAAAACTTCCTTAAGCTGCAAATTTTGTGGAGTCACGCAACAATATGACCAAGATCACCAATGTCTTATATTCCTAAATAGCTTGGAACAATCTTTTTTTATTGTTCCTCATTGGTTAACAAGATTTCTAAGAATTAATGTGAGTCAAGATAATCATCATGTATATCTCTTTATTATCCATAATGTTATCCTTTGAGTTTGTAATTTTGTGCTTAAAGTATAATGTTCTAAATTAAGATTCCTTGTTGCTTCGTTATTCCTGTTTTTTCTTTCCCTTTATTAGCAAACAAAAGCGTGATCATAGTAAGCTTTGTCATCCACATAATCTTGCTATAAATCATGTCTTAATTATCTTCTTTTTTGTGTCACCTTTTAGTGGGCTAATGGGAATATATGTTGGGAAGGGGGAATTTATATTGTTCCAAGCTTTATGGGAGAGATAAATTTCTTCATATCATCATGGTGCATTGCTTTGCTAGAAAATTTTTTTACTGAAGTCTGAAATAAAAAAATCTGATATTCTACTCATTTTGTTCCTCTTTATTTGTCGGTTTTCTTTGTCCCTTTATATATACTTTCGTTTTTTGATATAAAATATATTGTTTCCGAAATTACCCTCATTTTAGAGTCTATGGAAAATTGGAGTGTGGTTAGGTTAAAAATGTTTATAAAATTGGAGTGTTGTTGAATACAAAATAAAAGAGAAGAGATGTACTTTTAATTGCATGGGTAATTTAAGAAAGCAAATCAGAAACCTTTATCAAATTTATCAATTAAACTCTTTTAACTACTTTCCTTAGTATGTACAATTTGACTATTGCCAACAGATAAAAAGGGACGGATGGAGTACCATTAAACGTGTGGTTGATGATACGATACGTTTTCATTTTTTTGTTAGTTATAATATATATGAATATTTGGTTTAATGGTAAATTATTAAAATCCATAATACCTTTTCCAAAAATTGATTACATTTGTATGTCCATTAGAAATTAACTAAATTTTCATGTAGATTATATAACTTTTCTTTCTTTCTTTCTTTTTTTTCCCTTTCAAATATATAATCAGCCAGCATCAAATCAACTCCAATTCACAAATAAAACAAACAATCTAGTACTATTCATAGCTAAATTAATTAGATGATTAGACTTCCATTAGTAATTTTCCAAAAGTTAACATATAGCTATAGGTTGTAGACTAATCTCTCCATAAGCTTCTTTTTCCAAATTGGTCTGAAAAAAATAAACTAATCTAGATTATTAATGATATTAATTCAAAAAAGAGTTACTTATAAGACTTTATTATCCACTTATAACTAAAATCATCCACAGCCAAAAGGCACAAAGTCATTTTGGTAGTAGGTAATAAATACTATTATTATAGTAATAACATTTCTAAATTTCAAGAGTTGCAGTCAACACTAGAACACTACATTGAAGAAAATTAAGGATTAATAATTACACATTGGATGTCATTATCTACACATACTGATAATATTCATTAATTAAAATCATCATTGATCATTCCACTATATATAAACTAGCTAAGCCCTAGTTAATTCTTATTATTACTAATAAATTAAACTACATATACAAATTCATCCACTCCATGCCATGAATATAACTGTTTTCTGGTATGTAGAAAGCATCTTCTACTCCAAATTCCCCAAGAAATGGTGGCTCCTGCATGGCTTCCATTGATAAAGATGAGCTTATTGGACTGTTACTTGAAACCCCATCAACTCTTTCTGTCAGCCGTTGGATCTCTTTTTCTGCCTCGCAGAGCTGCTCTTTAAGCTTCAAAACCTGCAAATTTTCATTGACGAATTATATTAAGAGGAAGAAGAAAAAAAAAAAGTTGACGAATGGGAATTGAAGGAAGAAGATTTTAAATGAAAAAAAATTTAGAGGACGAAGGTGAGCAGTTTCCCACGTGGGAAGAAGTGGGCCGTGGATAAAAAGCCCAACACAGGCCACCTTAAAAGAAGACCGTACAAGGGACCCCTTTGTTTTTGAGTACTTTTTGTTGTCTAATGAGGTGGCAGTTTGCTGTTCCTTGTCAAATTTTTGGCTACTTTTTGTCCCAAACTTTTTAAAAAAAAAAAAAATTAAGAAGAAAAAAAAAAAGGCCTAACCCAACAACATGGCATGGGTTTCTTCGAGCCCAGAGCTCATGCACGTTCTAAGATGGTGGGTCATCTTGTCTTTTTTCAGAGTTTAAAAGATTAATTAAGATCATAAGCACTTGCTTAATTAACCTTTTTCCTTCGATTTAAAGCTTTTAAGTACTGTATAATTTGTTTATAATTAATTATCTTTTGAAAATGTTCATAAATTACGGAAGTAAGCTCCCACTAATCATTTTTTGTTTTTTAAGAACAGGTAATTCAAAGAATATGTCAACTAGATGGGAAAAAACAAAGCATGTTTTGTTCCCGTGAGACCTGAAACATGGCTAGAAGAGAACAGCCTGATAGTAACATTAGTTTCTGTTTGGTTCCTCGGAAACTATAAAAAGAAAATTCCAAAGAAAAATGGGAAAAGGCCTGAAATATAAGCAAACTTTAATTAAGAGACGGTTTTATAATGAAAAATCTATAAAAGGGTATTATAAATGATTTTTTTTTAAAAACAAAAAGAATTAGATTAATTAATGAAGAGAAGAAAAGTAAGAAAAATAAATATACCTCGGATTCAAGGCGGCATTTGTCAAGAACAGCACCATCATGGGCAGACTTCAACTTGCTATATTCCTCCTCGAGCTTCTTGTTCTTCCAACGAGCTCGTCGGTTTTGGAACCAAACAGCCACTTGGCGAGGGTCAAGTCCCAGTTCTGAAGCAAGCCGGTCTTTTCTTTCTGACTCAAGTTTATGTTCATTTCCAAAATTAAGTTCCAGAAGATTAACTTGTTCTTGGCTAAGTTTCCTTTTCTTGGCCCCCGCCAGGCTGTTTTCCCCTCCCTTGTTCTTCTTCCGCCGGCGTCGAGGCTTTGATTCCCCTGCAGCGATCAGACCATAAAAAAAAAATCTTAAGTCAAAGAGACCAAACAAATCCATAAACATGGCAAAAGACAAGCTTATTACTGGAAACCAGACAAAACAAACCTTGTTGAGTTGCCATTTGAGTGTAAACTCCTGGGTACATTTGGGAGATTAGAGCCATGTGATCTTCAAGCTCTTTCATTTGGGTTGTCATTTTTTTTTTGTGTTAATCTTCTTCACTCTCTTTCTCTTTACTTTCTTTTCTTGTTTTTCTTACTTGTTTTTCTTTTCTCTCTCTCAGAATTTAGTTATAATGTGGATTTCTCTCTGCTAGAGAAGTGGATGTGTTAGGAAGTAACGCTCTTTATTTATAGGGTTGAGTAAGACTTAAGCAGTAGTCCTTTGTTTACCATATGACCCTAATTATTATGAAACATAATTAGACTTCATTCCCTTACGAAATTACGATAATGCCATTGATTTTAATAATAAATTAATGGGTATAAGTATAACATTGATGTGAGACAAAAGGAAGTGTCACATCTAAATTGTATGATTGAAACTTATAAGCTCGGAAATGAGATGACCAAGTTGGTATATGGCAAAGTTGTGCAAATATTTTAGCAAGTTTTCACCCCTTTAGCTTTCTTATGTAATAACTATAGTAAAATAATGTCAACAAATATTCAAGCTCGGCCCCCCAAAGGATAGAGTTGGTAACAAGATCCCAAGTTGTGCACAAATATAACTTAGCAATTTAAAATGTGGGGATCAAGAAACCAAGATCTTTTCCTCACTTGACATCCTCGAATGTGTATAGAGAAACAAAGATAGGTGAAATTAAAGTTTTCATCACTTGTTACTACATAAAATTTTCGAGTTCTAATCAGTTATATATGATCTGATGTGACTATCAGATATCGTATGTTCCTAAAGAATCCCTTATAATGTTGTCTTCTTTAATTTTCTAAGTTCTATAGGGTTGTATTAGGCTTTCCTAATAAGGTAATTAAGAGAAAAGGATAGGGTTGATTGTGGTTAAGAGATGAGCAAATTAAGGAACATAAACAATTTAGTAAGAGAAAAGAAAAAAATACACTAGGAAAATGAAAGGTGGTGGGGGTTGGGATCCCAAACCTGACCACCTTGAAGTCAATAAACAATGTGGTACGGTTGGCCTCTGGATTTGGACATGCAAGTCACCTTTGTTGTCCAATTAGGTGGTATTGCACCTCTTTCAATATGTCTACTCCAAAAGTAAAATCCTAATCCTAATGGGCTAATAGCCAAGCCATTTTTGCTTTTCTTCTCCTTAGCTGATTAGCCAATACCCATATTGGCTTTTCACCATATAGCTTCATTCGTGGCTCGAGATGGGTGAAAAAAATTAATGTAGTATATTTTTTTACTTAAGAAATGGAGCTGCGTGGAAGAACCTCAATCTCTTGTCTTAGTAAAATCTTAATTTAGGGAAAGAATATTTAAGGTTGTTGGAAGAAAAATCTTTTTAAAGTGAGTACAAGATATGTCGTCATTGTTGACGTTTTGATTTATTTAGGCACCTAATAAAGCCAATCCCCCCCTGCTTTTTTTGGGGGTTAGTTTTTATAATTTAAACTGTATTTCCATGTGATTACTCTCTGCTTTCTATTTCTCATTGGATAATGTCTGCTCCATTTCCAGCACTTTACGCTAACTCAAGATTTCATACTACATTTTAAGAAGATAATTTAATAAGTAAAGGATTAAGGGGGATGATTTGGAAGATAATCTTGTACTATAATCTTGTATTAAAAACAGAGTATTTTGTGGTTGAATTTGAAACACCAATCTATATATATAGTGAATCTCTAACAATCTAATTTTTTAGTACTAGTTTATAAAAAACAGAGGATTTGTGGTTGAGCTTGAAAGATTTGGTGAGGAGAAGAACATTTGAAGTTAAAATAAAAATATGGAATATCTATTAATTAAAGAGTAACTTTGAAAATACCCATGCATGAAGCATCACTTAGAGTGGGGGAAAAAGGCAACAAATTTAATTATGGAGAACATTTTTAACTTGCCATGAACAACATGCATGAGACACCTCAAATATAAAAAAATAGTGATTTTTGAAACATGAAAATGTATGTGAGTACAGTTATAAGACACGCATGCATTCAAGAATATAAATATATATATGAATACATAACCAAAAAAAGTTTCAAGAGAAGAAGTAGAAGCGTTTCAACGGTTAGAAAATTATATCCGAAAAGGAGATTGGTTGATCAAAATTTGTCAAACAAAAGGGTAGAAAAAGAACGACGAAATATATAAATTCAATCGTATGGTTATTAGGTCTACAACGTAGAAAAATAATTGGAGATATTGAGAAAGTGGTTTGGCATTTGGCAAATGATGTTGAGCTTAGCCTCAAGCCTTGAAAAGACATGCATGTACTCGATTTCAGTGGACCTTGTCGTTCGACAAAGTTGTCGTACTAAGTCGGAGTGGAGTATGTGTAACATATATATGTGTAACATATATAGCTGTCTTAAGGAGGACCAAAAATCTTATAAATGCATATGAACTATGGTTTTCTTCCATATTGAAAGCCAAACAAATTGAGCTTTTTGGGAAGAATTTTATATCTTTCACTCAAACTTGTTATATAAAAATAAGGTCGATACAAGATCAGACAAAAATTGTTTTGGTGCAAACTCATCAATATTTATGTTTAATTCTGATTAATCTTGAATTGAACTGCGTTAAACTTTAGATATATGAAAAAAAAAAATTCACTGTCTATTTTATCCATTCATAAGAATGATATAAATCTTATGTAAAGAACATTGAACTTCTTTTATTCTACCTACGTTAATCAGACAAAATTTGTTGACAAATATTAATCAATGCTTGTTTTCCGTTATCCTTTATTATCATTGAGGCACCTTTTTCTAGGATTTAGTGAACAAATGGCAATTTCAGACAACTGTTGCAAACTTTTCCCTTGATTTCTGCAGACCCAAACAAGATAATTAGTCGCTATCCTAAAGCTTTGATTTGCAAAAAAAAAAAAAAAATAGTAAGTTTTTCTTTTTAATTTCAAAATTTTCGTATAATGGAATATTCATTATTCTTATAGTATAATTTGTTTCTGCAAACTTTATAGAAAATGCAGAGAGGTAGAGATGGGTTGGTTAGGAATGATACACGTGCCCCTGGGTCTTGAGTCTTGACTGAAACTTTTCCGGGAATATTCGAGGTGGAGACAAGAAGGACATGAAACACTTTGTCTTCTCATCAACTGGTCCTTGAAAAAAAAAGTTTATAACTTTTCATTTGTCATGTTAGAAATGAGAAATAAATCAAACCCTAAAATATTTGAAGGGACTTTGAGGGAACATCAAAGGCAAAAAGATCTTGTATTTTCCCCTCACTCGCCCCTTTGGATGCTTTTTAGTTGCATCAAATCACTTGCGAAAGGTGGGTTTTATCCATAGAAATGATGGAATGCAAATTGGCAAAAAAGGAGTTAGGCTATATAGCTAGGAATGGCACGAGTAGCGACTTGGTTGGCTGGGGGAGGTGGCCTAAAGTTTTAACCACAGACAGAGCCTGCATGCCTTCGACTTTGGTACGAAATGGCTATCAAAGAAGGCAAAGACTATTCTTCCAATTGTGCCAGCCGATCCATATAGCAAAAAAAAGAGGATGCCCTTTGCTTTCTAATTTATAATGATTTTGATTTGAGAGAGTGGGAGAGTTGTTTCTTTTAGTCTACAAATGAAAAAAATATTACACTACTATATATCTAGCTATTAGAAAAAAGAAAGTGTAAAACACATATATGTGTCTAGCTAGGATATTGACTCTTATGCTTATTATTATTCTACCTTTCTTGAACATGATATCCTGAGCTCTCTGACACCCAATATGTGTTAAAGTGGTGACCAGAGGTTTATAAGTGCATACTTTCACTTATACTTCATCTCCCAACTATTCAATTATTAGGCAGGGGTTCGAATCCTGTCTGTCGAGTGAAGTAGTGAACTTCAAGTTTTTTGGCTATTAAGCCAAGAGCTCAATTAGTTAGAATGAACTTCAAGTTTTTTGGTTATTAAGTAAGATCTGTTATGTCAAACTTAACAGATCTGATATATTATCAGTATTCTAACAAGAAGAGTTATTTATTAACTTGAACAAAATATATATCCTTGCATTTCCATTATTATAGGGCTCATAGCCTTGCTTTTGACTCACAGAAATTAACTAGCAAACAGATAAACCTAGATCATCAATTAAGAAGAAGATAAGATATTATATGTAAAAATGAACGAGAGAAGAAAAGAAGACAAAAGTTATAAATTTGTAAGCCGTTAATTCCTTACTAAGAAAGGCAAAGGAGGAATTCTATGGAAAAACAAACATCTATAGTATTCATTTGAACATCTTTTTATACCTTTCAGGCTTATTTCACATGAGAAATTAGTTCACAACCGGGGAAGTTACGTACTCATCGTCTATATCAATTCTCTAAATACTTTTAAAAAAAGTACATTAGACGGAAAAGAAAAGGCATAAATATCACTTTCCACCCTTAAGTTTGTACGGACTGTCACTTTGCCCCTAACTTTTTTATTTTGACCAAAACACACCCTAAAGTTTTATTTTTGTGCCACTTTGCACCCTCTGTCCGGTAGGACAAAACAAATCGATCGCGGCGTCCGACGTGGAATGCCACGTGGACAAAAAAATGACACGTGGCATGTATCCTTTTGTGCACGTGGCATGCCACGTGCCATTTTCTGAAACAGGTGGCATGCCACGTGTCACTTTTTGGTACACGTGGCGTGACATGTGTCACTTTTTGGTACACATGGCGTGACATGTGTCACTTTTTGGTACATGTGGCGTGCCACATGTCACTTTTTGGTACACGTGGCGTTCACGTCGGACACTGTGATAGAATCGTTTGTCCTACCATGACGGAGGGTGCAAAGTGGCATAAAAATAAAACTTTAGGGTGCGTTTTGGTCAAAATAAAAAAATTGAGGGTAAAGTGACAGTCCGTACAAACTTAAGGGTGCAAAGTGGCATTTATGCCGAAAAGAAAACAACGGTTACTTTAATATATGTTATTACAGTATTCCACAAGGACAAGGTAATTTGTTAGGAAGAGCCGACAATGGACATGGGCGGCTCAATCTGTCGAAGCCATTTAAGTTGATTAATAAAAAAATGGCATGAAAAAGGAAGAGCTTCGAGAGGGTGACAAAGACTGCTTTCGTGGCAAGGGAATGCACATGGGGAGCAACCAAACACTTTTATTCGTGTCACTTCCCCCCCAAAGTTACCTATTTTCGGGACCACCCCAGACTTCTATCCATCCACGTGTTACTTTCCCATTGATGTACACACCTCTCTGACCTTCCCACCAATCACCGCTCTCTCCTTTTCATTTCCCATATTTTCACTCTAATCCCTCCAGCCGCCATATTTATCTCCCTTAACCCAAGGCCTCAAAACCCTTAATCAATTTGCTCAAAAACTATTAATCACCCCCAAGATTATTATTATTATTTATGTTCATTTGATTCTGTCATTTCCGCTAATTTACATTACAAACAACATATATAATTTCATGTAGATACATTTAGATATGCATGCCATGGTAACCTAATAAATTAAATCCAAAGTTTGGGAGAACCAAATTAAAGCTGCCATGCCTCATCTAAACAAGGTAAAACTAAAAGGGAGATAACTTTAGGTAGGGTTGCTCAATATCCCTTTTCGTATACATATATCCATTATCTTATCTAAAAGAATCCATACATTTATGAGTAAAATGCTTTGCTACTAAGATTATCATGATCGATATCACCTTAGTGCCAAATTCAGTGAAAATGGAGTTGCAGGCATTAAAGATGTAGGTTAGGGTGTGGTAGCTATAAAATTCACTTTGATGATGACACCATTATGTCTCTATGAAAAAAGTTGCTTAAATCAGCAAAGGGTTTTGCTTAGGGGAAGAGTGATGAGACTCTTTGTTCAAAATGGGTATGTATATCCTATCGCGACACGTGGTGTGTGAAATTTCAATTGCCTAATTGGGTCTATTGGAACAAATTTGAGAAGAGAGTTGTCAATGTTGGGAGGCATGATAAGGTTTGTCTGTCAACATGAAAGCATTGATTGGGAAAAAAATCCACAATGGTGAAGAAGATAATGTTTCTACTACTACATACATTACTTTCTTTTCTTGCTTGTTAAGTGAAATTGGGGTTTTGGGAGTTTCCCTTTTTTAAATCATCACAAGTTGATGTTTATCTTAAGCAAAAAGAGATAAAATTTGCATTAATATTGTGCTTCTTTTTCCCTCTTTAGTCTTTACCAAGGTTAAACTTTGGATTACTTAAGTATAGCCAAAGTGTAGTAAGAAAGGATAAGGATGAAACTAGAAAGAGAGAGAGAGAGAAATTAAAGAAAGAGATTCTCTAAGCTGGCAGCTTAAGTTAATTGAGTCATACTTTAGGTTTTTGTTTAGTGAAGAAAAGCAAAATAAAGAAAGCTAGCTAGCTAGGTTGAAGGAAGAAGATGCGCATGGCATGGGAAGGATTCCTTTTTGTATGCTTTTTAGTTGTTTATGAATTTAATAAACCTTATATTGTTGACTAAATTATCATGTTTAAGTGCTTAAACTAATGGTTGTCATGTTTATCCCGACACTTACAACTCTTGTTTCCTCATCTTCCAACTTCAATTAGATGCTAATTAAAACAGCTATTGGCAATTATATAGATTCTTTTTTTCTTTTGCATCTTTAATTATACTGGCTAATGAAATCCATCCCCTGATTAAGGGAAAATTTTAACCAATCCCTAAACATCGAAGCATCTTATTTTACATTTCTTAACAGCCAAAATAATTAATAATCTTAACCCCACTCCCCCACTTTCATTTTCATCACCTTTTTAAGAGAATATGCAGTGGTCCTTAAATCCCATAATTTCACAAATAGCTTAATAATATATATATTTAGTACTATTAATCTTTAATCATGCAAGAATTTTATGCCTTTAATTATGTGATCATCTCGATCAATATTTGATGCAACTTGCACAAACATAGTACTCCATTCTATTTCTTTATAAAATAAATGTTGGAAGTCATAGACAAAATATTACCCATTTTCTTATATATTAAAGATTCCCTTTCTTAGGGTTTAAATTTCTATAAAGTCATGTGTTTGAAAAAGACATAAGAAAAAATTTGTATTACATCAAATCCGGGCCTATAATGACATAATTCACCGGGATGAATGAACCTTATAAGTTATAACTATAGGATATTTACACTTATTATTTTTGGGAATTTTGATTTTCCTTTTTATATATCTGTCAACCAAATGACCAATCAGTACTTTCACATGATATAGATGCGAATATATTGGGCCTTTTTGCCTCATAAAACACTGAAAAAAAAAAATAAAGAAAAACAAAACCCATTATTCTTCTGATCTTTCTCTTTACATCTTCATTTGTAGAATAGTTAAAGTAGGCCCTCTCCCTTTCCCCAACTCTAATATATTTATAGGCATGTATATAAAAAAATAACCATAAAGCTGTATGATAGGGAAATGCGAGTCTTTAGATTTATATATGTGAGTGCTTATCAATGTCTAGATTTTTCCCAATCAAGCTCTCTTGTTTTGCTTTCCTCTTCTCCAATTAGTCAATTTTGTTTGTGTTGTATATGCCACACACAGTATTCTTCCATGTTTCCCTCTTCCCATACTAAAACCCCCTTCACGCTTACTCCTTTGAGTTCGTGCCCATAATTTTTTAATCAATGCTCCAATTAAGATTAAACAATTTAGCTTATTAGGGCATGGATTCTTTTATTTGTTTATCTTAGATTTCAACAACCCTTGAATTACGCCTTAATTTAGGCCATTATCTAGGTGGGTTTATGACTTTATGTGATCATCATCAAAACCATAGTAAATTTATAACTTAATTAACCTCTAAAATTGAATTAAAATTAAAATTCAAGCCCTTTAGCTTATAGAATGTATATATGCAGTACAATGCGCCACTAAGGCACGGGCCACCCGTCGAACATCGGTTTAGTCGTCATTGTGTTCGAGGCAATAGGAGAGCGCGTGTGGCACGTGAGAAGCAAAAAAATGGAGAAAAGTTAATCAATCAATTAATCTAAAGTTCTAAACCTAACCCATATCTTACCTATTGGTGAAAAAGATGTTAGTCAAATACTTAAAATGAAATCCATATAAAGAGAGAGATTAGTTAAGGGCTTTATATATTAATCTTAATCTTTTTCTATTGGAAGGCAAACACTTGGCTTGTCACTTTCACTTTCTTTAAAGTTCACACTTAACACATAAACACTTACAAAAAACACATAGATAAAGTAAAGGATTATTCTCTATACTTAAACGCAAGAAATCTTTCCAACAGCTAAGTTTGTATCTTTGGAGTTTGGAAGGGGGGGATTAAATAATGATAAAAGATTCTACAACACTCGATTAACTAGTCCTTAATTAAATTAAATCACATAGTTTATGATTAAACATCAAAATTCGTACATAAAACAAACGTGGATGGATGACAAGTGGGTTTTTTTTTTTTGGCATACTTTGATCTGTTTAATGCCATTTCCTCAGCCCTTCGTTTCTTCCAAACTTTTTACGGATTCCAAGCTGTCTATATCTCTTTCTTTCCCATTGATCAAGCTGCCCCCCCACACACACTATTCTCCTTCTCTTTGCTTCGGCACATGGTAACCATTATAATGTTTTTCTTTGGATTTTAAGTGGCTTCAATTTGATTAAGATTAATTACCATTAAATTTTGGTATTAATGAACATCAATGGGACACGTGTTGAGAAAGGGTGTGGACGTGTGCCCCCCTGTGTTGTAGGTACGGATTCTCGCAGCACCTAAAGGGGGACTGCCTAGATTGCTCTTTCAGGATGTCCTAGATCCAAAGACAATGGTATTTGGTACCTTTTTTGTGCTCAGATTCCTTCATTGCTTTTGGTGGTCCACGCCCATTGCTGGCATTTGCCCAATGGCCGATCGCTCACCCTTTTAATTCCTTATCCCCTCTCCTTATAGGTTCAATATTTCCTTTGTTAAGGGGTACAAAAATCCTGATATTAATTGAGACTATGAATTGATCCTAAAAGATAATTTTGGTTCAAACATTCTGATATTCAGTAGTCATATGAAGTCACGATTAATACCACTCTTTATAGGTTCAATATTTCCTTCATTAGTGCTATGGGGTACAAAATAGTAAGATATTTGAGTAATGAATCGATTTGGTTTGAAACTTCTGATGTTCGATAGTCACATTAAATCATAATAATAATTATGTAATGTGCAATGGAGTTGCCTTGAATTATCGAGATCATAAATTAATCATAATAATAATAAATTTACTATTGATTAATTCCTAAATTATTAAAATATATAATTTACTTTAGATTAGACTTAAGAGTTAGTACCAGTTACGTAACTTATGATTAATTATACGTCTATTAATAATGATTAACATGTACGTACAATCCTTTTCAAAGGTGTGAAATCAAACATAATTTTTGGCGCCTGCCTTAATAATGTGAAAGACATTTTCGACTAGAATGCTTAAATTGGCTATAGTCATATGTTTAATGTTTGCGATTGAGAGAGACATGACATCACGCAAAGGGGAAGCATGCAGCTTCTCCATCGGGAGAGTTGAACTTGAATGCAGAGATTTACATTATTTTAAAGCAGCAATTGTTGTGTATTTTAGACTTACTTTCTAAACTTGGGTATTTTTTTTATTTATCTTTTGTAGTAGTTTTAGTCATACAAGAAAGGAATACGGTTTGATTTTTGCACATGAATGACACGTATGCGTTTAGACATGATTAATTAGATACATGTTCTTGCCTAATCAGGGTGATTAGAACAAAATTATCCATGTGCAAAATGGTTTAACAAAATTATTAAAAAAAATAGATTTTGATTCCGTTCTCATGATTTTACTTTGATTTTCTAGTGTTTTTGAATTTCTGGCCAAAAAAAAATGGTGTTCTTGAATCATTTATCTGCAGGCCTATATGGGCATTGGCAGCACTTGCTTATGGGTTATTGACTCGATTGTTTCAAAAGTATGGGTTTAGCTGAGTTTATAAGCCCAGAAGTTTAGGCTTTAGTCCAACTTAATCGGGAAAAATGCTTCAGAAATGAAGCCCATTTGTCTTGCCGGGCCCTATTATGATTTATAATAACCAGCAAGGTTTATTGGCTGGCTAAAAAAGCTCACAAATTTATTGTCTTGATACAGGGCAGATGATGGGAGTTGGAAAATTTAAATGATTATTATTATCTAACTTAATAAAAGGCATAAATATGAAATATGAAGTTGCTTAGAAAGCATTCAAGCAAAGCATGCACAAAGATGAATTAAATAGATGGGGGCCATCTTCAATGGAGTTGAGTTGGGTCTTAAGTTGGGTGAGAGTGGGCTTGAGTTAAAGTGGGTTTATAACATGCTTTGCGGAGCAGGAAATGAAGTTTATCCTAAGAGCCAAGAGGTAAATTGTATGAGGAATTTGATGCCTTTCCAATAAGATTTTGAATTTAATTATTGTGAATTCATTTGTTAGCTCATTGGTGAGTACATGATTTGTAGCGTGAGAATTTAAGTTCAAGTCTTATAAAATGTGTGTTTAGTTGATTTGTTTGTTTATTTCTTTATTTGGTAGGTGGGTTTGATATATTTAAATTCTCATTTTGATGTTTGAGTATAGAGAAAATTATCTCATTGTAATGAGGTTTCACGTATACTCTTTTAGAAAGAGTATTGTGAATCGAAATAATAGGTACTGGAAGAGATTTCTTTGCTTAGAATCTTCACGCATATTTTTATGTGGATTGTCTAAACCAATATTACCAATTTGCCAATGATTCATTGTTTCTTAGCTTAATTGGAAAGAAGTCAATATTCTTTGAATAATATTTTGAAGTCTTGTGAATAAAGAGTTTCTCATATCTAAATGCAAAATGACTCATTTTGGATTGGCTAGGATATGTGAAGAGTTGGTAAAAGATAATGTTCCTTTACAAAATATATTTTCCTTTACTAGTAACTAATTAGTACTATATATAACAAGTTGAATTAAGTATATTGGGGAAATTCCTTTTCAGTAGAATAAGAAATTTCTATATGGATTCTTTATAGATCATCATGCTGTATGCAAATTACAAGCTGTAATTAGATTTTGTTTTACTCAAGGGATTGGAGAGAAGGTGAGACGGCAGCGTTTAATATTAAGAGTATGGGGCACGTGTCGCACAAGGAAGTCTTTTGTAGTCTCAGGCTATCAGCTACAGCTCATCCTTTTTCTTTTATTTTATTTTTTTCCATACCTACTCTCATCAAAATCCAGAGTATATTTTCTTTCCTAATTGGAAAAAGCATGCGAATCTTCATCTTCTATGCTTTCTTACTTAGGATCCAAAAACCTCTAAAAACCCTCTCTTCATTTTGACCCTAACTCCAATTCTACTCAATTCACCATGGGAAAAGGCGGTGGCTGTGTCCCCAGCAAGAAAAAGCATCCGGCCTCCGCTGAAGACGCCGCACGCCACCGTGGCTCCACCTCCACTACTACCATTACCACCAACGCTCCCATTGTCGCTGATGAAGAAATTCATGAAACTACCCCCGAAACGGTGAATTCAACGAATGCCCAATCAGTTACCGCAACGTTAAAAGTCTTCATTGTTTTTTACTCCATGTACGGTCACGTGGAGAAGCTGGCGAAGCGTATGAAGAAAGGAGTTGATGGTGTTGAAGGTGTCGAGGCAGTTCTTTATCGGGTTCCCGAGACGCTTCCGGACGATGTGCTGGAACATATGAAGGTGCACCCTAAAGACCCGGAGATTCCAGAGATTAAGGCTGCGGAATTGACAGAGGCGGATGGGGTTTTGTTTGGGTTTCCGACGAGGTATGGCTGTATGGCGGCTCAGATGAAGGCGTTCTTTGACTCCACAGGGCAGCTTTGGAAGGAGCAGTCGCTGTCTGGGAAGCCGGCGGGGTTCTTTGTTAGCACTGGAACTCAAGGAGGTGGCCAAGAAACCACTGCGTAAGTTCGAATTCTGATTTAAATTTCTCTGTCATTGCTGGGATTGTTGACCTTATTTTTATCCATTAAAAAAATTGTTTACTTTGTTTGTTTAGCTGAATTTCTATCCACATTCTCCACTCCGTGAGAGCAACTGAAACTTAAAATTGGGGGAGAAAAATTGAGTAACAATATCAATTCATTCCCTTTTCCTTGTTTCTTTCCTGAATTTGTCATCCAAAATAAGAGAGATATCCATTGCCTTGTAGGTGATCAATGTTATCTAGTTTGACACTTATAGTTGAACAAATGTGGGAATGACTTAGCTTAGAGAGTAGGAGTTGTTGAAGATGTCTCATGGGATCAAATAGATGAAGGGCAGAATTTGGAGCTATAACAAAGTGCCCTTTACAACTCTTTAGTTTATTTTTCTCAAATCTGCATTAGTGTAATTTGTTTCTAGTTAGTAGTTACCTTGGTCACTGCCTTTACGACTTGTTTCCTTTTAATTTTATACTAGGCTGGTAGGCATTCTAAATCCTTAAATTGATTAATGTTATTTTGAATAACAATTAGTGCTTGTTTAACACTATAATTGTATTACGAGATAGTAGTTGCTTCCACTTTACAACTAAAGTGGGTGAAATATGAATTTTATCTGACATGAAATGTGAATGTGATTAGAGAAGCTTTCTAGGGTTTGGAAATGTTGGATTTATTACATGTCATTGTAGCTTATTTCACTCTTAGGAGTTCAGTGTACTTTTTTTGGTATGTTAGTCCCCATTATTTCCAGAGATTGGTCGTCAGATGACTGGATCAATGTAGTCAGATGATCTAAAGTGTTTTCATTTTCAATATGATGGTTTTGTTTTTGCGAGCTTTGTGCTCAAAGTTATCAGCATGGAGTTTCATTATAAGCCCCATTATTTGAACATCCAGATTCCCAATGATCTGCCCAAACGATGTTCCCTCACCTTACCTGTTATCTATTATATTTTCCAATAAATTTGTGGAGAATGATGAATTAGAAATTTGAAATTGCTGCTATGCATTAAAAACTAAACAAATGTTGATATGGGCTATATACTTATCAATGAACTCATATGTATTTATCAAATTTCTGACATTCTCACGGTTCTGTCTGGTGCAGTTGGACAGCAATAACCCAGTTGGCACACCATGGAATGCTATTTGTTCCCATTGGCTACACTTTTGGAGCCGGTATGTTCAAGATGGATTCTATACGAGGAGGTTCACCTTATGGTGCTGGAGTTTATGCTGGTGATGGCACAAGAGAACCAACTGAAACAGAGCTCTCTCTGGCAGAGCATCAAGGAAAGTACATGGCTAGTGTGGTCAAGAGGCTTTCTCAGGCTTGACATTCTCCCCCACATTTGGGGTCCCATTTTCTGTTCAATTGTTCATTAATTGGAATGTGTTTTCGATTTGTTGTCGGTATTGGCATTTCTGCTCCTGTTACCCATCAGCATGGAAGATGTCATCAAGTATTGGTAACCTCCTTTCTTCCATATTATTCCATTGCCAATTCCATTCGTTTGAGAAAGATGTACATGGTTTCATATTCTTCTGTCTTGGCTTAACAAATAAGATGTCTATATGTGGGAATTGAAAGTGGGATTCTTCTTTTGTATAATGTTCTCCTTGTAATTCACTCAAAGATTGATTCAATAAAAAAAAGTCATGTTCTTTTTCTATACTAGTTATCCAAGATTCTCTAAATTGATCAGCATCATTTTTATTTGTCTCCACTTAATCCACCACCCAGCTCTTAATCAGTGAATTGTTCTTTTTTGGTTTTGGTACAAACATTTTATCGTAATCACATTGAACTCCGATTACTCCATTAAGATAGAGTCGAGATACATCGAACCCGTTCACAGTTGAGGAAGAATAGGGAACTCACTTTTGTAAACCTAGGATTGGGCCAGAGATGGAGTGTGGGGCAAAATAGATTAAAGGAGCACGTTAAATCAAAGCCCAGTCCCACTTTTCATCTTCTTTTTATATTTTAATTGCCTAATTTTAAAACCCAAAAAGGAAAGATCCAGTAAGGTTACCTTCCTGGCGTTTGGGTAAGGTACTGCCAGCCAGCCAATGGCTGTAAACTGTTAAGAATAGCATGTAAATCCTAACGGTAAAATACCATAAGAAACAAGGTCAACCCCGGAATTTCAAAAGCAGGAGTTTTTCTATGAATTGAGACTTCCCAAGTTCAGCTCTCACACTCTCCAACCAAACTTAAACTCCTCCAAAGCAAAGACAAAAAAAGCAGTAGCTATAATATCCTCAATTCCCCAATTCTATAAACTTGCATTTCCTCTCAAGTCAAGAAAAATCTCGTGAAATCTTTCCAATTATTTGATCAAATAAACTCTCTCGTGAAAAAAAAAAAAAACCATGGCGGATATACTCGCTGCTTTGAGGTCTTCAATGGCCTCTCACTCCCCTCCTCTCGATGCCTTAGTCGTTCCTTCTGAGGATTATCATCAGGTATAGTTAAAACTCTATCAAAGATTTTTTTAAAAAAAATCGTTTCAAATACTTATATTTTTATTGATTGATTGAATCTTGAATCGGTTTATGAAGAGTGAATACGTTTCTGCCCGGGACAAAAGGCGGGAATTCGTTTCTGGATTCACCGGAAGTGCAGGTCAGTACAGTATTTCGGTTTTCTCGTGCTATTGTAAATATTAGATTGTTATCTATATATGTAGTTTTGATTGAATTCGGAGTAAAATTTTCAGGTTTGGCACTTATAACCAAAAATGAAGCTAAGCTATGGACAGATGGCCGATATTTCTTGCAAGCAACTCAGCAGCTTAGTGATCAATGGCAACTTATGCGTCTCGGAGAAGATCCTCCTGTTGATGTTTGGATGTCTGATGTAAATTTACCATTTTTACCCTTAAATATTCAAACTTGTGCTTCAAAAGTTTTATATTTTCTAACTTTAATTTTTATTTTTTTTGAAAAATTATAGAATTTGCCCAGAGAGGCTGCAATTGGGGTTGATCCTTGGTGTGTATCAGTGGATACGGCTCAGAGATGGGAACGTGCTTTTGCAAAAAAGCAGCAGAAATTAGTTCAAACCTCAACCAATTTGGTTGATGAGGTTTGGAAAAACCGGCCACCTGCTGAAACTAATCCAGTTAATCTTCATCCGCTGGAATTTGCTGGTCGTTCTGTTGCTGAAAAGTCGAAGGATTTGAGGCAAAAGCTCACAAACGAGAATGCTTGTGGAATTATTATAACAGCTTTAGATGAGGTGTGGCTTTATTATATTCTTAGTCTTATGGAAACTTTTGAGCAGTGTTCTTTTTGACTTCACATGGCTCCTTTGCAGGTTGCTTGGTTGTATAACATACGTGGGAGCGATGTGTCTTATTGTCCAGTTGTTCATGCATTTGCTATTGTAACACTGAATTCTGCTTTCCTTTATGTTGACAAAAGGAAGGTTTCTACCAAGGTAGTATTCCAAATATTCTAGCTTGTTGAAGTTTGCAGACTTTATGCATTCTTTGGTGTATACTGTATTTTGCTATTACACCCACATAGGTATAAGCTTTTTGGCTACACAGTGTGGTTTACTAAATACATATATGTTAATGCAGGTGAGCTCTTCCTTGAAAGAGAGTGGAATTGAAATTCGGGAATATGGTGAGGTGAGTTCAGATGCTGCATTGTTAGCATCTAATCAGCTTGACCAGGACAAGGGAGTGAATTCTGGTGTAAATGGTGTTTGTGAAGACAAGACTGGTGAAGCAGAAGAAAACTATAATGATCTTATATGGATCGATCCTGGTTCATGTTGCTATGCTTTATTTTCAAAACTAGATGCTGATAAGGTGCTCCTGCAGCAGTCACCTTTGGCCCTTGCAAAAGCCTTAAAGGTTCTTGATCCTCTTTTCCATTTCTTTTCTTGATATGATGTGTTATATATATATATATATATATATATATATACTGAATCACAAGGACATACTTATGCCACCTCCCTAAAGAAGAAAAAGGGAAGAGAGACCTCTACTTATTTGAAGGAACATGATAGTATCTGGAATACTTAAAAAGACCTTATTTAAAGAAAATGACCATTCGGTCATTATTCATAGCAAATTAATTCATTTTTAACAACTATTGTTCTGTAATCTTAGAATTCCGTTGAGTTGCATGGATTAAGGAATGCCCATATCCGAGATGGTGCGGCTGTTGTGCAGTTTCTTGTTTGGTTGGATAAGAAGGTATAGGACTGTGACCTTTACATATTCTCTCTGACTGCTTACGATTTTAACCCATCTGTTTTACTTCGATACTTAAATGAAAATATTTCTCATCCTATGCAACAAAAGTTTAGGCTGGAAACAATGCTGATGTCTTTCAAATGCACAGATGCAAGAGATTTATGGCGCTTCTGGTTACTTCTTGGAGGGGGAAGCAGCAAGTAAAAAGAGACTGTAAGTTATAGAATTGCAAATTAATATGTTGGCTCAGGCTCAAGCTAAACACTGTTCTGTTTTCTCTTTTGGCAACTGCACAAGCAGCTTTCAAACTATGCAAATATCTGAGATTGAGGTGACTAACACATTTTTATTTGTTTATGCTATTGGAATAAATGATGCAGAGAGACTGAGAAGCTGACAGAGGTGACTGTAAGTGATAAGTTGGAGGGATTTCGTGCATCAAAAGAGGTAATAACACCTTTGAGATTTAAGAGTAGCAGGATATAAAATATAAATTTAATTGGCAACTAGCAATCACTTTGTCATTCAAACTTGTTCCATTATATTTATAGCATGAAGGATAAGAACTTCCAAAGATTCACAAATTATAAGTGATTTAAGGTAAAATGAGCAGGTTGGTTGGAGTTTGTTGCTAAAAACCTACTATAGTAGGTGCACTCATGCATGCATTTGTAGTTCTTTTCTTTTTTGGTATCAACATGCATTTGTAGTTTTTCATGTCACAGAAATTGTTTCTATGTGTACTGATTGCAGCACTTTAGAGGCCTAAGTTTCCCTACAATTTCTTCGGTTGGTCCAAATGCTGCCATCATCCATTACTCACCTCAGGCAGATACATGTGCTGAGCTTGATCCGAATAGCATTTATCTATTTGATTCAGGAGCCCAGGTTTGCTATCAAACTTTAGCTATGTATATATTTGGTATTAACTAAAACAACTATTTTATGCTCTATATTTTTAGCTCTGATTCTTAATTCCATGACTGATTACATGGATGTCCTCATTGAAGTATCTAGATGGAACAACTGATATAACTCGGACAGTTCATTTTGGAAAGCCTTCAGCACATGAGAAGGCTTGCTATACTGCAGTAAGTGGTTTTTGTTGCATTTTGCTTTGGTCCTTTCTGTTATTTAGAACCTGCGTTCAACTTTCTTTTGTCAAACTATTTTAAAGTTTTAATTCTGGTTTGATTTTTTCCCCAAAATCTTATTCGTTGTGGGTAATATAGTTGGATATCTATCTTTAATCATCTTATTTGTTTTACCATTAATGTGATACATGGATTATTGGGAGGTGTGATAGGAATCATAGACTGATTTGGCTGTCTTATCTATAATTGATTGTAAGTAATCTGCCATAAGTTAATAGTATCTTTTAAGTTTTAAGAATTTAGCAACATATTTTTTGTGGCAATAAGCTTATTGAATCATCTCCTGTGATTGTGTTATACATGCTAACCCAACTTGCATCCACTTCAAGGATGTTAAAGTGTTTTCAAAATATACAAAGTCAAAATGTAAAGACTCCTTAGACTAGGTATATGTTTATATGTTTTTGTTTTAAAGTCAGGTTAAGGCGCCTGGGTCCCACTTCTCTTCTTCCCTTAAAGTTAAACTCACATGGTTTTCATTTCTTATTCTGCTTGAGCTGTCTTTAAGAAATTGGTTGATACCCTGTCAAACTATTTTAAAGTTTTAATTCTGGTTTGATTTTTTCCCCAAAATCTTATTCGTTGTGGGTAATATAGTTGGATATCTATCTTTAATCATCTTATTTGTTTTACCATTAATGTGATACATGGATTATTGGGAGGTGTGATAGGAATCATAGACTGATTTGGCTGTCTTATCTATAATTGATTGTAAGTAATCTGCCATAAGTTAATAGTATCTTTTAAGTTTTAAGAATTTAGCAACATATTTTTTGTGGCAATAAGCTTATTGAATCATCTCCTGTGATTGTGTTATACATGCTAACCCAACTTGCATCCACTTCAAGGATGTTAAAGTGTTTTCAAAATATACAAAGTCAAAATGTAAAGACTCCTTAGACTAGGTATATGTTTATATGTTTTTGTTTTAAAGTCAGGTTAAGGCGCCTGGGTCCCACTTCTCTTCTTCCCTTAAAGTTAAACTCACATGGTTTTCATTTCTTATTCTGCTTGAGCTGTCTTTAAGAAATTGGTTGATACCCTGCAGGTTCTGAAGGGCCATATTGCTCTGGGCAATGCTCGGTTTCCCAATGGAACAAATGGTATTTTAAAAAATTCTCTATTCAATTGTTCAATACTTTTTTTGAGCATGTCAGTTGAAGTCGTGTAGGATTTCTGGCTAAACTAAAATTTCTCGTTAAGAGGTTTTTCTAATTTTGATTGATTTGTTGCTTTTTATAGGCCATGCTATTGATATTCTGGCTCGAGTTCCTTTGTGGAGGTATGGTCTTGATTATCGACATGGTACCGGACATGGAATTGGGTCTTACCTGAATGTTCATGAAGGTTAGCTATGAGCTGTGTTTGCTTGCTGAAGTTGATTTTGCAGTTAATTTATGAAACTTATCTTTAAATTTTTTCCTTGTTGAATTGCGTGGAGCAGGACCCCATCTAATTAGTTTCAGACCACAGGCTCGTAATGTGCCACTTCAAGTTTCCATGACTGTAACAGATGGTTAGTGATAATACTTGTCCTGTTTTATACCTCTGGCAGAAATTTTCCATCTTGTTTGTCCTGCCTTTATCGTTTGTCCCTTCACATCTGGGTTGCGGTGCTTATTTCATGTGTGCATATAGTACTCTTGATCATGACGATATAGTTTTGACTACATTTACATATTCTGTTTGCTCGTAATGTGCATAGTATTTACTAATTCCATTTGGAAATTCCATTCAGAACCTGGATATTATGAAGATGGAAGCTTTGGTATAAGATTGGAGAATGTACTTGTAATCAAGGAGGGTGATACAGAATTCAATTTTGGCGATAAGGGATACTTATCATTTGAGCATATCACATGGGTAAGTTTGTCATTACGTGTAATTATTCATCTTCTCTGCTTCTCCCTGTGGACCATGCAAGCCTTTGTGCTTGCTTGTTTGCTTCTCTTGAACTTTATGTGCCTCCACTTATTGTGTATAACAATTATACTAACTCTACCAATGGTCTCATCATCTCTTTTAATGTTAATGTTGCATTGTTTTCATCTCATGGCACGTCAAATATGGGAGTTACTTTCTTTTGCTCGCTTCAATGGTTTGATGTGGATACTTTCTTGTATTCAGGCGCCTTATCAGATAAAGTTGATTGATTTAAGCATCTTAACACCGGAGGAGATTGAGTGGGTGAACACCTACCATTCAAAATGTCGGGAAATTCTCGCGCCTTACATGGATAAGAACCAGATGGAATGGCTGAAGAAAGCCACTGAACCTGTAAGTGCATGATATGACTGTTGAGGAAGCCTAAGGAACCCTTTCTCTTCTTTCCGCTTTCTCCATCTGTATAAAAATGAATTAATAAAGCATGGGATTTGTTATGTAAATTATGTTATTTGGCTTAGTCCATTTGTGAAACTTCGTGGAGTAATTGATGTTTTGCATTTCATATGGGATATTGTTTGGACTCCTAAGACTGGAAATTGATAAATGGCCTCAGTTGCAATAGCCTCATTAATTTACTTGTTCATGAATTTTATTTCATCATTAAACATTAACCTAAATAGAGGGATTGATATTAACTCTCTTAGACGGCTTTCTGGTATTCCGGCTCTGCAGTGTGATCTAGCAGTCTTTGGCCTTGGTAGCTAGAGAGTTATAAGAGGAACCACCCTTGCTTAGAGCCTTCTCAGCATATAATTTAGCATCTCACCCTGGCTCTGATTGTTTTTCCCTCCTCATCCACCATAATCTTTCTTACCATTGCCTCTATCTCACTTCACTTCTTCGGATGGTCAAAGTTTCGATCGGATAGCCACGCCACCCAATCATCCGAACACCATTGACAACACAGACTTAAATTCCACCTGCAATGAGATAAAAATCCACCTATTGATGGATGACTTAAGATTGCAGCTTGAGGCGCCCACATTTGAACCACCAGTCCTGTTTTGCTGGTTTGGTTTAAGAACCCATCGGCCAAATAGTTTGGGAAGACTTTACCTGTTGCTCGACTTGAAAAAAAAACATAAATCACAGATTCTTCGGGCTGCATGTCTAGCCAACTCAACACTTCGCTTCTCAGACCAGGTTCGTCGGGCATCACCAACGGTCCAAAGGTATAAACCAGCGCATTAGCGACAAGCCATACCTCCGTTACACTCAAATTTTATATATATTCACATTGAAATTCTTGATTTTATTCAAATTGGCTCCTCCTAAAATGATTTTATTCAATTTGCCCCCAATGTCCTTTGTCAATATCCGCTGTTTTGTTTAGCTAAAACTTGGCGATCGGCCTTCTTGAAATTAAAGTCACATGAATGCTCCATGCGATGACGGTGAACAAGGCAGAAAACTTTGCCGCACCTACATGTAAACCCCATCAAGCCTAGCTTCTTCTTACAGCTTTCACAATAGTTGTTGAGCTTCGATGAATTGGAATTCGATGTAGAATCAACTCAAATGGAATCTTTTGTTAACTTCAACCGAAGCCGAATTAAACTTAAAATGGACCCTAATTCAAATTAACCTCACGTGAAATAAATTCGAATATAAACTAATTCGATCTGAAATGAACCCAACCCACCCAATCAGCCCGTTTGCCACCACTATAAAAACCATTTTTTTTTGGCCAACAGTACTATAAAAAACCTCACAAAGTCTTAATTAAAAAAATCCGTAGCCCTAGGCCCGAGCCCTCTCATATCAAAAATCGACAACAAACAGGTCCTTTCTCTTCCGTCTCCATCGACTAGCCCTTCGCAGCTTATCGCAACAAGCAGCAGGTCAGTTTATATACTTATATCTATATTATTTTTTAATAAGAAATTATCGTTTATCTTTTTGTCTTCAAGATGTGATGTTGAATAGGAAAAAGAAATCTGTTTCGGTTTGGTTTTTGAAAACTTTTTTTTTAAAGAAAAAATTAATTTTAATGAATCTCTGTTTGGATTCAATTGGGATCAGAAATCTTTCTTAAGTTATTCCGGACATTGGGCTGGTGCTGTAACCCGTACACGACTTGCCAAAACCAAATCAATCTCTGTTTTCTTTTCTTTTATTTTTTTTTCTCTCAGAAATTCAAACCTTTTTGCAAGTATATATATAGGGTATTTAATTGTTTGTTTGATTAGCGAACTTGTACTAGCCAATTTTGCTGGAAAAATTTTTATATATTGGTTTATAATTTGATCATTCGATTACTTTAAACAGAATGGAATTCCAGTGCCTGTCATGGATTCTACATATTTGGTATGAATTTGTGAGCACTCGTTGGATTGAAATTCAGATTGATAATCTTCCTAGTGATCTAATTGTTGAAATACTTAGTAGACTTCCTGCTGAGGAGGTTTTGAAATGTCGTCGGGTTTGTAAGAAGTGGCGAACTTTGACTTCAACTCGTCAATTTACTCACAAACATGTTAAGAATAATGCTTCTGATCCAATCTTTGTTTTGCAATATGGGTTTTTAGAGGGCGAGTTGGAATTATATTATCTTGATGAAGAGATGCATTGGATGTTTCAGAGGAACATAATAAGGGAGACAAGAGTTTGCACTAGCTTTATGGATCATACTCTGAATGATTGGCCCATGCTTGTTGATTCTTATGATGGATGGATTGCTGCTTTTTCATGCTTTTAAGTCTTCAAATATTTTCATTTGCAACCCCATAACGCGAGAAGTAATAACCTTGAAGCCACCACCAACAACACCACCAAGATTTGCCGGGCAAGGTGGTGGGCTTATTGGAATCTTCTTTCACTTATCAACCAAAGAGTACAGATTGCTCTATATTGTAACCAACAGGAATTCAAGTTACTATGAATACTTTATACTCAGTCTAGGGTCTAATATAAAGGCTTTCTAGTATCGGCGTGAATATCAAGCGCCGGATGGTAGCCAGCGAGTTATAAGAGGAACCACCCTTGCTTACAGCCTTTTCAACACATGATTTCAGCATCTTCACTCTGTCTCTGATTTAATTTGTTTCCTTCTGCACACACCATAATCTTTCTAACCATTGCCTCTAAATGGACAGTAAGAGCAAGAAACCATGCATTTGAAGTGATAAAAACATACTTAAGCATCTTGAACTCCTCAGGCAAAAGCTTCAGTTCCAAACAATTTTAAAAAGCATCTTGGCTGGGACTTCCATTACTAATATTGCAGACCTGAGGCTTGGTAATGCCTCACGCATCATCATTGCAATCTGGGTCATGATTAAAGCGGTTTGGTCAATCTGGCCTGAGGTGGCAATAAAATTACTTCAAGCACATCATTGAACTAGTTTACTACAGTTTTAGAAGTTGGGATTGAGAGAGGGAGGTGTCATTGGTTGATGACAAGGATAGAGACATTGAAGCCATGATGAGAAACAAGGCGTTTGCCGAGCTCAAAGACAGGGATAAGATATGTCCCATGCCAAGACTTGCAAGAAGCGCTGCGTGAGTCTGACTTCTCTGCATATGGCTACAAAGTTTAGAATCAAAAACCAAAGTTGATTAGTAGCAGAGATTGGTTGGTTTTTTGTCGCTAAAACTATGTTATATTTATAAGCGAAACTAATAATTACTAGTACTACTTTAATTAAACTTTAATCCTAACAGGTGACGGATGCATTTTTTGTGTATTATCAGGATGGGCAAGTGCCCGCCCTCAATTTTTATAAGCGAAAAACTAAGAAATGGAAGTCAGAAATTCAGAATCACCTCATTTCTTGCAAATCATAATTCATGCATAATCATATATATGTCTGTCTATATCATAAACCTTTTATAATCTAACCTCAGATCGGAAGATATTGACATTTATTTATTCTTTAATATTAGAATATATTATATACTTGTCTTGTCTTTTATTAAGTATTAACATGTGAATTTCGCAATTCTAAAAAAAAAAAAAAACATGTGAATTTCGCAATTCTAAAAAAAAAAAAACATGTGAATTTCGCAACAACCAAAGGATAAATAAATGAAAATCAATTTGTTCAAGTATTTTATATCACATGCACGTGTTATTATGCAAGAAACATGATTGATGCATGAATTATTTGTATGCCAAAAAAATATATGTATGTGATTATTAGTATTAATTATGTGAATTGAGGGTACCAATTCGAAGCAAGATTTCACGTGATTTTGCTCAAATGTTAACCATTTTTTTGATTGAGCAACGAGCATCATCATGTGAACTTTGTCCTTTTTTTTCCATTTTGACACTGTAAACGTACGTGTTTTCTATCGTAAATACCAGGAAACATGTTTTCTCTATTGTTTGAGTCGAACATAAGTTGCGAGCCACAAAGACAGATGGGATAAACCGGTGTATAATAATTTCTCTAATTAAGTCACAAAGACACAAAGACAAAGACACAAAGACGAAGACATAATAATTTCTCTAATTAAGTCACATTCATTAGTCCATGCACGTGCAGTACGTGTTACAAAATTCAACACTTCTCTTCTCCGACCGGATTCGTCCGGCCTCACTTAGCTACGATCCCCAGCTTCTTGTTTGTGGTAAAAGTCCACAAATTACCTCATGAACTATCAATTTCAGCATTTGTTGCCCCCTCATAAACGGACTGTTCGGGTGATCTCACGTGACTAACGGCGTCATAGTACTCCATAGCAACACTAATGTGGTGTGCTATGTCGGACAGCTTAATACCCTTTTTGCCCCCTCAACTCGTAATGTTAGGACTTTTTATCGTCTCTGAACTTTAATTTTGGACATTTTACACCAAAAACTCTCAATTCATCGAAAAAAATTATTATATTGTGAATTTCAATTTGTCACCTTTGTTTAGCTAAAACTTGGCCATCGGCCTTCTTGAAATCAAACTCACATGAATTGCTCCATGGGATAACGGTGAACATGGGCAGAGTACTTTGCCGCACCTACATGTAAACCCCATCAAGCCTAGCTTCTTCTCACACCTTTCACAACAGTTGTTGAGCATGGAAGAATTGGAATTCGATGTGGAATCAACTCAAATAGAATCTTTTGTTAACTCCAACTTAAGTCCAATTAACCTGACTTAAATGGATCCTAATTCTAATTAACTTGACCTGAAATAAATTCGAACCCAAATTAATTTGACCCGAAATGAACTCGGCCGAACCCAACTCGACCTGCCCGTTTGCCACCATTATACAAACCTCACAAAGACTTAAATCCGTAGCCCGAGCCCTAAATCCCCCTCTCAATCCTCATATCAAAAATCGACAACAAACAGGTCCTTTCCCTTCCGCTTCCACCGACTAGCTATTTCCCCTCCGCATCTTATCGCAACAAGCAGGTCAGTTTACATGCATATATTAATCTTTTTGTTTAATAAGAAATTATAGTTTATCTTTTTGTCTTCAAGATGTGATATGTTGAATAGGGAAAAAAAAATGTTTCGGTTTGGTTTTTGAAAACTTTTTTTTTAAAAAAAATTAAATTTTAATGGATCTCTGTTTGGATTCAATTGGGATCAGAAATCTTTCTTAAGTTATTCGGGACATTGGGTTTATCTTTTTGTCTTCAAAATTGTCTAGCCAATTTTGCTGGAAAAATTTTTATATATTGGTCTATAATTTGATCATTCGATTACTTTAAACAGAATGGAACTCCAGTGCCTGTCATGGATTCTACATATTTGGAGTGAATTAGTGAGTACTCGTTGGATTGAATTTCAGATTGATAATCTTCCTGGTGATCTAATTGTTGAAATACTTAGTAGACTTCCTGCTGAGGAGGTTTTGAAATGTCGTCGGGTTTGTAAGAAGTGGCGAACTTTGACTTCAACTCGTCATTTTACTCACAAACATGTTAAGAATAATGCTTCTGATCCAATCTTTGTTTTGCAATATGGGTTTTTAGAGGGCGAGTTGGAATTATATTATCTTGATGAAGAGTTGAATTGGATGATTCAGAAGAACATATTAAGGGAGAAGAGAGTTTGCACTAGCTTTATGGATCATACTCTGAATGATTGGCCCATGCTTGTTGATTCTTATGATGGATTGCTGCTTTTTCATGCTTTTAAGACTTCAAATATTTTCATTTGCAATCCCATAACGCAAGAAGTAATAACCTTGAAGCCACCGCCAACACCAAGATTTGCCAGGCAAGGTGGTGGAGACTTAGATGATGGGCTTATTGGAATCTTCTTTCACTCATCAACCAAAGAGTACAGATTGCTCTATATTATAACCCACAAGAATTCAAGTTACCATGAATACTTTATACTCAGTCTAGGGTCTAAAATTTGGAGAAGCCTTGGAACTTTTACTCATAGAACAACTTTATTTGCCTCTGTCATTTCTAATAACTCTCTCCATTGGTTGGTTCCACGTGGTAGTGCTCCTTGCAGTGAAAGTATTTTGGTCTTCAATCCAGATTTGGAAACTTTCAAGGTATTGCCTCATCCGGGTAGCCAATGTTGCTCTAAGTTGTGTGAGAATTATATGGTCCTCAATAGAACAGATCAAATGGATGGCCTCTCACTTAGCATGATCTATGATAAGGCCATTGGCAGTAGTATGGTTATTTGGGAGTTGAAAGATCATCAAAAGTGGGGTTGGAGTAAAACATACCTGATCAACCTTGATTTTATGAATAAGATTGATGATGGATTGTTCTTTCGTTTTGAACAATACATTGGTAATATACAAAATAATGAAATTGTGTTGATGGGGCGTAAAAGAGGAGTTTATCTATATAATTTATTTACAAAAGCCATCTGAAAGTTACAAAATAAGTATGTCAAATCAAAACCTTTCGTCATTTCTATTCGGAATTGCCCATTTGTACTTATACCAAGAGTTTGGTTTCACTCAAGGAGTTGTATAGCGTCTAAGAATTATGGTTATGTAAATTTCATATAACTATGCCAATATGATCTTTTTTATCTTCTTTTTTAATTTATTGCAAGTTTTTTATTATCTAATTTTAGTCAAACTAGCATATATATGCCCGTGCTTTCGCTGGGGCTGATTATATATGTGTTCATATATGTAAATTTAAGTGTCTAATGATTCTTTATGTTATGAGGGAAATCAAAGTCATGGACTTCATGTATTAAATTTATTAAATTGATAAATGACCACCGTTGGCCTCAATAATTTATTTGTCCATCAGAAACATTAAGCTACATAGAGCGATTGATATAAAGCCTTTCTAATATTGGTGAATATCAAGCGCTAGCTCCTGTATTCCGGGTCTGTGATCTCGTAGTCTTTGGCCATGGTAGCGAGAGAGTTTCTTCCCTTTTAAGTCCTAGTTCTCCTTTTTATCCCTCTCTCAAATTAAAAAAAATTCCCAAATTCAAACCACTTGGTGGAAATAACATTCTTGACTATGAACATTATAATTAACATTTTCTTTTTCAAATTCAAACCATATGACCATTTTCTAAGTCAATCATTTATAATAATAGAAAATGTGAATCCGCCAGTGCTGGCTCCTAATCTAAAGTATGTGCGTAAAATTGAAATCAGAGTCTTGTGAAACTCTACTTTGGATTTCCAATTTACATAGTGATGCGTCAATTACGTCTGGCTGCTCTTTGACCAAAAAGGAAAAAATAAAACTACTAGCTGCTTGGACTGGAGTGCAGTGCATTTTCCTCGCAACATTTTCTCCTAACGTACGATATCACTTGATGACCTTGAAATTTAAGGCGACATGTGACCATGACACGAAAAGAAATTTAAACCTTAATGAACAACTGGTCTTGGTCACGTTTTTTATACTCCCTCTGTTCCTTTTTAATTGTCCATTTTAACTACTTTATTTGTTTAAGAAAAGTTGTTATTTTGTTAAATTTTATACAAAATTTACTTTACTTTACCATATTGCCATACATTTAATTGGTATAATTTACTATTGCCAACTATCATATTTAATGAGTTTTGTGGTTTCAAAGCATGGCAAATATGTCATTTTAATAAAGAGGGACAATTAAAAAAGAACAAGAGATTTAGACAATTAAAAAGGAACCGAGGGAGTATTAATTTTGGACTTCCATTTCGTTGACTAGGAATCAATCAATTTCTTTGGTTCACAAAGAAGAGAAAGGGGTTAATTAGCGGGATTTGAAACCCACTCACATGCCTTCCTTAACTTCGAGTCAAGAAATGGAAGTCAGAAAATTCAGAATCAGCCCATTTCTTGCAAATCATATGTGTATATCTATATCATAACCTTTTAAAAACTAACCTCGGATTGGAAGATATTGACATTTATTTATTCTTTAATTTTTGAATATACTATATATATAGTACTTGTCTTGTGTTGTAGATTAACACATGTGAACTACGCTACAACCAAAAGGATAATAATGAAAATCAATTTGTTGATCAGGTATTTTATTTTTATATCACATGTGTAATTATGCAAGAAACAAGATTGATCATATAAAAAAGGAATTATTTTGTCTATACTCCTATATTTTATGTATATGTGATTATTATTATGTTAATGTTAATTGAGGGGTACCAATTAGAAACAAGATTTCACGTTGTTTTAATTGCTCAATGTTAACCATTTTTCGATTGAGCAATGAGAATCATCATCATGTGAACTTTGTCCTTTTTGTTCCCCTTTTGATTGTGTAAACATGTTTTCTATCGTTTGGAGTCGTACATATAAGTTGGGATGCACGACGAGCCACAAAAACAACGACACAATGATTTCTCTAAATAGTCGATGCTCGTGCAGTACGTGATACAAAATTCCAAAGGAATGACAATTTACTTTATTTACCTTTACATTGTTTTACCTCCACATCAATCAATTGAAATCAACCTTTGAAGAGGCATATAATCATTATAAGCATCAATTTTAAACATGATTTCAAAACAAAGCTAATTAATCAGTCATGTATATTATATGATTATTTGATATATTATTTTTTTGCTACTGATGATTTGATATATATATATATATATATATATTATATTATTATTATAATACCACATTAGTCATTAAATATTGCGCCTAATGAATCAACCAAAAACAAATAATATAGCGTCTGCACCTGAGTTGTTAACTCAACTGGTGAGTGTACCGTGCCTGAACTGTTAGGTTCAAGTTTCACGGAATATGAATTTAGTTTATTTATTTGTTTGTTCGTATGTTAGTTTGGTAGGTAAGTTATTTAAGATAAGACATAGAAATTTATTCTAATTATAATAAGATTTCGCTTGTACCACTCAAAAAAAAATATAGCATCCAGTTAACACCACTCAAAAAAAAATAATATAGCGTCTAGTTAACATCTTTCCTACACCCATGGCCATATTAAATAGACACGAAAAATAATAAAAATATAATAACCTTACTTCTAATCAAGCCCCATATGTGGGAAAAAAAAAAAAATCAAGCCCCATAAGCCTTAGTTTTCAGGTGTTGAATACAAATCTCTCCTACTTGAGAGAGTGAATTAGAGGAACAACCACCCTTGCTCAAAGCTTTTGTTGCACTATTTTTCAGCTCCTTAACTCTGTTTCTAATTGGCTCGCCTTCTTTATCCACCAAAATCCTCCTCACCATCGATTTGATCTCCTCCCTTCCCACCACCTCCGCCGCCTTGGCACGGATGCTTGCGCCAATCTCTTCCGTCAACAAGGTAGCGTTCATCTTCTGCTCGGCGTAAAGCGGCCATGCAATCATAGGCACCCCATTAAGAATACTCTCCATGACAGAATTCCATCCGCCGTGGGTCAAAAATCCACCGACCGAAGGATGGCTCAAGACCTCAACTTGCGGGGCCCACATAGGGACCACCAGGCCCCTATATTGGGTCCTAGTGAAAAACCCATCAGGCAAAAAATCCGGGGTGCCATCCGAGCCGTTCCCGGCAGTGAAAAAGGACCCGGACGCATCTTTTTCAGTGGGAGGGCGAACCACCCAAACAAATCTCTGTTGACTTTGGTCCAAACCCCAAGCCAACTCTATCACTTGTTGGGCTGATAAAGTTCCACCGCTCCCGAACGAGACATAAATAACTGACCCTTTCGGTTGTTTATCGAGCCAATTTAGAACACGGTCATGACCCAAACCGGGCTGTTGATCAATTGGTCTGACCACCGGACCGATTGGATATATGGGTACCTTTTTATCCTCTTTCAAGGCTTTAAGCGTCGTGGGCTCTAACTCATCCCATGAATTCACCAAAATTCCATCTGTCGTCGCCATTCGAACCCCTATATCAAAATACGGTTCGAATAAAGGATCGTTTGGATCCATTTCAAACACTTCGAGGGTATCTTGAAACTCAACCGGCTTGCAACCCGGGATTTTGAGCGGCTTATGGTTCTGCATATGATCCTCGGTTATCTCCTTCCGGTCAATAAACGAACTATAAAGCATGAGTGAGAAAAACCAGGCGTTAGAAGCTATAAACGTGAATTTCAACATGTTGAACTCATCGGCGATTCCCAAAGCTTCCGTTCCGAACATGTCGACGACGAGAGCCGTGGGGCGGAACTCCATGTCGGCGATTTCGGAACGGAGGAAGGGTAAAGACTCGAGCATCATGACCACCACCTTGAGTGTTACCGATGCGTCTGAAGGGAGGTTGGAGATGTCGACGGGAGGGAGCAAAACGACGTCGAGGAGATCGGGGTGGGGAGATTTGAGGAGTTTGGAGTTTGAAATGGCGGCGTGGTCGCCGGCGACGACGAAGACGGTGACTTTGGCGGTTAGATGGGAAACGAGGCGGTTGGCGAGCTCAAGGAAGGGGATCAGGTGACCCATGCCAGGTGTCGCTAGCAGCGCAAAATGAGGCTTGGTGCTTTGCATGGCTGCAGCTGAAAAACAGCTGAGTTTAAGTTGGAATAATTGAAGAAGGAGAACAAATTAAGAAGGGACAGGGGAAATTATAAGGTTTCAACTTTCACAAGTTGCCTTACTCGTAGTGGTGCAATGATATATATATTTATAGCAAAATTTTTTTTTGTTTTTTTCTTCTTTTGGCCATATCTGATATCTTTGCAGTAAAGAAAATAGAATTTAATTTAGGCGTTAATATATCAAATATTTAGGCTCTCTTTGACGAGTTACGGTGCATTAAAAAAGAACAATTTTTTTTTTCCAAAAAAAAAAAGAACATTTTTTTGTGTTCCCCCCGGGGCCCGTTCCACCAAATGCATTTTTCATTGGTGCCACAAAAAAAAAAAGGACCCTTAATATACTATACATTTGAACATTTTTTTTTTGAGAGATATATTAGAATGAATATACTAGTAATATTAATAATTAAAAAAATTAAATATATGGAGAAATATATATATAAGTATATATGTAAAGATATATCGACTCTCCCTTACTAATTATTTTTCGTGCCCATCTTGATATAAAGGCTAATAGTAAAAGCAAGCTGTGTTCCAACTTCCAACTTCTATTTCCCCCATTTTTGAGTCTTAAATTTTGCTTCATGCTTTTTGAGTTGACTCAAGTTCTCAACCATCAATTGACCCCCATTAGGCATTAAGCCATTAACCATGTATAATTTCTTTCTTTCTTTTATTTTTTCTTGAAAGACACACATAATATAGCTTTGTACGTAAAAGTATATTGAGTATATATACGCATATTTTATTTTACTTGTGTTAGAAAATACTATAATAATAATAGAAATAATAGTACTATTGCACTTACTTTATTCACTCATATATATAGCTCTCATTATAATTTGTTCAACACAAAAATAGTAAATCCCCTTATAAATTATAATTTGCTCTAAGATTTCCACGTGGTAATAGTGTCACGCACATGCTGGTCCTAGGCCTATAAGTTTTAATTAAGTTTTTAACTAATACTATACTAGTATATACTCCCTCTGTTCCTTTTTAATTGTCCATTTCCCTTGTTGCTTTTTAATTGTCCATTTCCCTTGTTTTCCAGAAATACCCTTCTTGAAACATGTATTTAATTAAAAGGTCAAACATGCATTTAATTAGAAAGAAACAATGGCTTAAGGGTATTATAAGAAGATTAAGTGAAATTATAATAGAATTTAGGAAACTAACTAAATTTAACTACTTTTCTTAAAAAAATAAATCGGTTAAAATGGACAATTAAAAAGGAACAGAGGGAGTATATATTTTGAAACTTTTGGATCCCAACTTAATTAATTATTTAGTTATATATATATATACTGATCATATATGGTTTTATTAAATATCATTAATATCAATTAATTAATATAATTAAAGCTTGTACCCTCGTCTAGTTTTGATAGCCCTTATCTATTTTTGGCCAAAAAAAAAACTATACAGTCTGTATAACATATATATAGTAGTATACGTACACATAATAAGTTTAATATTATTTAAAGCCTTTATCTCTAGCTAGTGCTTATGTGCAGTACTCCTTTAATTTATTGGTTAGACATATATGTAAATATATCAAAATTTACCCCCCTTGTTTTCTTACAAATTATTTAGGTAGAAGCAATATTCATCTTTAATTTACATGTACACAGTACATATATATATATATATGTATCTATATGATCGATGTATGTATATATAATATATATTTTATATAGTAGATTTTAAATTTGAGTACTAATCAGAATATAGTTAATTAATACACGCAGGGGCGAATCTTGATTCATAAGTTTGAGGGGATTGATATAAATTGACCTATGTAAAATTTAATTTGGAGGGGGGGGCAAATTGAAAATCCTCAAGTGAAACATATAGAAAATATATATATGTTACTAAGGAAATTTTGCATTTTTTAGGGGGGGCATGGCCCCCTCATTAGTACACAAGGATCCGCGCCCCTGAATACACGTTATTACAATAGTTAATTAAGATTAATTTGTTAAATTTAAAAGTCAAGGAAGACAAAAAATAATTAAATAGACCCCATATCGAAAATATTTAATTTTCTTTGGTAATTATATAATACAGGCAGATTTGCGATGGCATGATCTGAAAGAAAATGACTTGCCTGATAATATACTACCGTATGAAACATGCAGTTTGGGGATAAGATATAATATGGATTGTATTATGTAGTATGAAGAATGGAGACTATAAAGATCACTGATGCATATTTTTTTCTGAAAAATTACTGTAGTTTTTGTTTTTGTCATAATTTTTGAAAGTAAACGCCGTCGAGCCAAGTTGGGTGGTATTTTAATTAAATGTCTTGACAAATAATGTTAGAAAAAGAAGTAGCATGCTATATGAGGCAATTAATGCTATATATAAGGCTTTAGCAGCCTCTCTTGATAAAGAGCCGAGACAACCGACTTTAGACCTTTTTCATAATTTCCTCACAAAACTCCAAAGCTAGAGCCTAGTCATTAATTTGGATAAATCTTTAATTTGTTAAATCTTTTTTAAATTTGGACAAAATTCAGATTGAACGGTTCAAATGTTTTGCCTCAGAAAACTACTGCATCTACTATCATCTTTTTACTTCAAATCTTCAATCAATCAACAATTAATATTGATTGTCATTAGGCATTTTTTAATCCATAAATTCGCCGCCACAAAAAAAAAAAAAAAAATCAACGTTGAAAACTATATATCCAATTGCATGCTCATCACATGTGATTATAACTTCCAAGTTCCAAGTATAAAGGACCAAATAATTTTAAAAAACAAAGAAGAAAAGAAATTTGCGAAATCTTTGACATGAGTTAATTTACTTTTTATATATTGGCGATAATATATATTATGAAATGTCACTATATGTTACTATATTTTCCTTGGTCTAACCAAATAATCACAAATATTTTTTTTTATCCCATCCGGTATCAGGGCGACTAATCCGGATTCGACCTGCGTCGCGCATTTGGTTATGGTGGGTGAGTCTCCCAATAGGGGCAGCTGCGTACGCAAGGTCTCGAACCCAAGACCTGCTTAAGCTGGAACAGGCCGCTTACCACTTGATCCAACCCCTTGTTGGTTAATCACAAATATTTTATTTTATCTTGTTGTCTACGAAATTTTCAAACGGTGGCGACAATGCTTATAAATGCATGCCCATTTGTTACCCATTTAACTTTAAGTTAATTTTCTTTTCAAACAATAAAGTTACATTATTTATTAAATTCTCTTGCTGCATCATCTCCAATTCAAATGAATACTAGCTAGGCAGTTTAATTATAAATTATTACGTTGCCACTACGTGCTATTTGACTAACTGAAACAATTGAAATAAACCTAAATCATTGAGATATAGGGTTAATTAAGGCCAAAGATATATATGCATCTTAATTTTTTGAAAAATGTGGATTACTATAGTAATAATTGTCATAATTTTAATAAAGTAAAAGCCATCAAGCAAATTAAAATATAAGTATATAGTTTTCCTAAAAAAATAAAATAAAATAGGCATAAATGTCACTTTGCACCCTTAATTTTATATACGGACTACCACTTTACATCAATTTTTTTTTATTTTGATAATATCGTATCCTAATGTTTATTTTTGGGTACTTTTACACCTTCCGTTACAAAAAATTTGTTAAGCACTCGACTGCGTTGTTATGATGTTGACGTGACATGCCACGTCAGCCGAAAATTGCCACGTGGCATGCCATGTCAGTATAAAAAAAATAATTTAAAAAAATGCCACGTCAGCATGCCACGTGGCATTTTATTCTATGTGGCATGTCATGTCAGCACCATAATGGCGCCGTAATCATTTTCCGTCACAGAAGATGCAAAATGTACGCAAAATAAAATATTGAGGTGCGATGTATTCAAAATAAAAATGTTGGATACAAAGTGACAGTACGTATAAATTTAAGGGTGCAAAATAACATTTAAACCAAATAAAATATACATAGCTTAATTTATGGTTTAGCGTTTTTTGTCTTTGCCAAAATTCCGATTGAATGGTTCAAACTTCAAAGTTCAAACTGTGGACTCAAATGCATTGTCATACATGACCTCAAAAGGAAAACGTTTAATGTAGGGGAAAGGAAACAAATCTAATTGCATTGCAAGCTCATCACAGGTTATATGTAAGTAACCTGTTATATATCGATCGTGTCATTTCAAACTGTGGCCACAATGCTAATATGTCATATATGCATATGTGAACATGTCCCCGCACCTTCATTTTGTGTTTCACATTCTTCACTTTAATTCAATTATTATGTTGCGACTATATATTATGTGTTTGATCAAAGGCATCGAAAATATCTTTAAACAGCAGTGGGTGTGGCAAAGTATGTGGTAAAGCTGTGAAAACATGAATTTGTTATAGTCCATTACTTCAAATAAGTCACATGTAGAATTTAAAAGAGAGTCCACGGCATGTATCAAGACTTCTAGATTGACTCCAAAAAATGGAACGACAATTGTAAGGGAAAAAAAAGGCATAGAGAAAATTGGAGGAATTAGTAGAAAACAAAAGTTGGCCAAATATATACTAGTCATAATTGCAGGCCCAGACCCATGCAACGAAACTAGCCCCTATGCTTTGAGATTTTCCATGTCTGAATCTTTTAAACCGTTTTTTTTTTTTCGAGATAAAGCCATTTTATTGATCAAATGATATCATGATTACATATATCAGATTGTGGATGTCCCACCCAAAATCTCTGCTCACCCAAATCACAAACTGATTTAGGTATGTTATGAGCTAAACCATTTGCCTCTCTCTTAACAAAATTAAAAGAAATAGAATCAAAATGAGAAAGCATATTAGTAATATCATGGTCCCATGGACAAGAGAAGCTTCCTGCCATAGGGATGCCATGCCCTTTCGGATTTCATCAACAGCTCCCGATGAATCCGACTCAACAATGATGCTGAAAAAACCATGTAGAGTTGCAGCAAACTCAGCTTGGAGAACAGAAAGAACGTTACTGATGCAGTGCATACTGCATACTGGCTAACGGGACTTCACCTAGATCATTTTGGTTCACCTCTTCCTTTTATTGTTTATTTATAATTTTTTATAATAATCCCTCCATCTGTTTTTATCTGTTGGTAATAATCGAAATACACAAAATAAGAAAATTGGTTAGTATTTGGTTAAATTGATGAATTCAATATAACTTTAGCTTTACTTTCGTAAATTACCCTTAACATCTCTTTTCATTTATAATCTATTCAACCCATTTTTTCACACTCTACATTGTTTACGACTATAGAAAGTGGGGTATTAAGTAGAGTACTATAGTTTTTTTTTTTTTGGCACCAGAGAGCACTATATAGTTTGGCCAAAAGAAAAATGAGAGTAATATATATAGGTAACATGGTGATTTATGTCCAAAAATGACATATAAGAAAGGGACAAAGAAAACTGACAAATAAAAAAGGACTAAGGAGTATAATAATTCAGTAAAAATTCTTCAATATAATTCAGCTTTTTATTCAACTCATACATATTCATAGCATAAGGAACATCAATGAAAAGGGCTAATTAATCTATAAATTACAAGGTAGCAAGTAGTATTATACAAGTACGAAATGCATTTTATTTCATTAGACAACTAATTAAGCACCTTGTGCCCTTAACTTAAGGCTCATTTCAATTTCTTTGGCAACATGGGAGAGTGAAGTACGAGAAGAACCACCCTTACTCGAGGCCTTCATTGCATTACATTTTAATTCCTTGGCTCTATTTCTCATTTCCTCCCCATCTTTCTCCACCATGATTTTTCTCACCGCCATCTCCACCTCCTTCCTCTCCACTATTCCACCCGGCGTCGCCACCTTTGGCTTGATTGCCAAGCCAAGCTCTTCCGTTAACATCGTGGCATTCATTTTTTGTTCTGCGTAAAGTGGCCAAGCAATAAGAGGTACGCCATTAACTAAACTTTCCATCGTCGAATTCCACCCGCAATGCGACACAAATCCACCAACTGATGAATGGGCCAAAATCTCTGTTTGAGGAGCCCAATTTTGGAGCACGAGGCCTCTGTCACGGATCCGGGTCAAAAACCCATTTGGCAAGTAATCCGGGGTACCATCTGAACCGTTTCCAGCAGTGAAAAATGTCCCAGATGCATCGTTCTCAGTTGGAGGACGAACCACCCAAATAAATCTCTGTTGGCTAAGTTCTAATCCCCAAGCGACCTCTGTCATTTGCTGAGCCGACAAAGTACCTCCACTTCCAAACGAGACATAAATCACTGATTGACTAGGTTGCTTGTCGAGCCACTCTAAGATTGGGTCAATAATCAAACCCTGATCATGCCCACCAAGTGGTCGAACAATTGGCCCAATGGGATATACCGGTATATTTTTAACGACTTTTCCCAACATCTTTCCATCTCTAAAGGATCTTAGAGTTGTGGGTTCCAAGGTCTCAAAAGTGTTGACCAAAATCCCATCAGCTTGACTCATTTCCAGCCCTGAACGAGCATATTCTTCATATAATTCATCTTTATTCAAATAAGCTTCCAGGGTATCCTCAAATTCAACCGGTTTGCACCCTGGAATTTCCAGAGGCTTTTGCTGCTTAATATGCTCTTCATCAACTATTTTTTCAACAGTTGGAGCGTAAACAGTGATGGCAAGGAACCATGCATTGGAAGCAATGAAAACGTACTTCAACATCTTGAATTCATCGGCAATTGGTAAGGCTTCAGTCCCAAACAAGTCAACAATCAAAGCAGTTGGGCGAGACTTCGTCATTGCAGCTATTGCAGAGCGAAGGCCTGGCAAGGACTCCCGCATCATGACGATGATTTTGGTCACTATGTGTGCGGATGGATCTACTTTGGCCGAGATGTCGACCGGTGGGAGTGAAACAATGTTAAGGGCATCCATTGTTTGGGAAGATTCAAGAAGTTGGTTTTGTGCGGCTGATGCTTCGGTTGCCAAGACGAAGATTGTGATTTGGAAGTCATGGTGGCTAACCAGGCGTTTGCCTAGCTCGAGCACTGGGATCAAGTGGCCCAAACCAGGGCTAGCCAAGAGGGCTACATGGGGTTTTGAGGCTTGCATTATGGCTAGTTTTAGAGAGCTTTGTTTTGGGATGTAAATTATAAAACTAAAAAGGGCTTCAAATGGTTTGTGATGAACGAGTAACGTTATTGCTTGGAGATTTATAAGCAAAAATGTTGCATTGTCAATTGCATTTGGAGTTTTTAATCTGTATATTTTAGATCAGCAAGGAGTGGACCCAGTGCAAGGTTGGAAATTGGAATGGAGAACTATTTTAAACTGTATTTCCAGCGCTAAATCAGCAATTTGGTCCACAATTAATTTAATATATATATTTCACCTCTACCGTTAAAGTCTTTTTCTATTCATCAGGTCAATGAGTTGCTGTTCTCATCTGTGCCAATGAGCTCAAAACTCCAATTCAACTCAAAATAATTGAAAATTTTAAAAACAGAGAAGACAAAACAACAAACGAAAGAACAGAGAAGACTAATGGACAAGATAAACTATAAAATTAGCTTATTATTAGGGTGCTGTATGTCTAGTAAATAGTTAATAAACAGGGTAACTAATAGGCACATGGCATGCTTTTGATTGGATTAATTATAGTCAACTCAACATGCATGTAGTATCTATCTCAATATGATTATGTTTTTAATGACAAAAAATTATGGGGGAGGCACAAGGCATGGCATTTCAAAATTGAGCATGTTGTAAAATGCATACAAAATCTTGAAAATTTTATTAATGTACTCACATGGCTGCTAAACTAGCGAGGCAGGCTATAAACAATAGTGCCATATAATTTGTTTGTATATTACCAATAAAAGATAAGGTTTATAAATATTGGAATGGAATCTCTTAAAAAAATTTTAGGTTCTTAATAAAACTAAGAGTTCGACACTCTATCAAGATGTCACACATATAATTGTTAACGTATCTTCAAATTCTGGTGACAAGAATATAAGACGCCGTAGATCCACCATAATGTCTTTCCTAAGTTCCCAGCAGGCAACATATAATACAGTCTCGACTAGACTACTCCATGAATTCCTTTCCTTAATTTGTTTTAAGTGTTTAATTCATTTAGCCATGTTGCTACCAAGTTGAGTCTTGACAATGACGGAAAGCTATAAAACTTGTTTTCGATGGGTAGTTAACAGCTTTCCGAAACTTGCCTTCTCGAACCCAAGTTTTGTCTAAGAAATTGAAATGATCCAATTGAAAGGAGACGTGTAAGAGTGACTACTGATAGAGACCAAAACATTTTCCTAAGATTTCAGGTGGCATTCATTCAGGGGAAAACGATTAAGGTTTGAAAAACCATTTGCCAAATTTACATGTGAATAAGGTCTGATTGAAAACGAGTTAAAAGTATATTTTTCTTAATTTGTCTTACGTATTCACATATAATGAATTTTGATGCTAACGTTGAATATAATTAAGGAATTAATTAAAGTGACATCTCTTTAGTTAAATAATGAATAGTATAAGTATATGTCTAATTGTGAACATGCTTATACTTATTTACCTAACTATACCTCCATCTAATTTATCAAATTGGGCATGCAGATATATATAGTTTTGCTGACGTTTTCTATATTTACTAGTAATGATTATATATTATACACTTAATTTAATTATAAGTTGCCAACGCGTTTTGTACATGGCTTTCTGGCTTTGTTGAACAGAAAATGAACGATTAACAAGTTGCAATTCTGAATAGATTGATTCTAAATTAAGTGCTTTGAGAATATATTCTAATTGCCTCATTATGATTGGCTCAGCTTTTCATTAGACAAATATAGATTCATAATGTTAGTATTAATCAATCTTGTATAAATAATATAAAGGAAATGGTGCCAAAAAAAATACTCCTTCCGTTCCAATTAAATGACCACATTAGTTTTTTTTAGGTCAAACAAGGTCATTTTTGACCATTAATTATTACAAAAATATAATTTTTTAAATTTTTTTAAAATAAACTTTGGAAATTTTGAAACTTATATTTTTCAAAACATATTTTTTAAAATTTTAACTATATATAAATTTTTCATAATTAATAGTCAAACACGAAATTAGTTGACCAAAGAAAATGCAATGTGGCCATTCAATTCGGAACAGAGGAGTAATATAAAGGAAAACCCTTTATACGATAGAACATCTACTATCTACATTATTTATTCACATCATGCATGCATGCCCTGCTTTTTTCTTTGATTTTCTTTCCACAAGAGAGGGAATTAATAAATTTTCTTGTGTGCTAATAACAGATAGAATAAAATTTCTCAAAAAAAAAAAAAAAACAGAGAGAATATAAAGATGCTTTTTCAGTTAATGCAGAAGCTTCAATTTCCATGGAGTATTATAATTTGCTTTTTCAATCATTGAACCATTACACTATATCTTTTTCTTTATAATGTATATCCAAACATAAAAAAAGAAAAGGGCAAATCTAATTTGTTTGTTTAAGCTTAAACTAAGAAGCTCTGCATGCAAATTAAAGCTATGGTTGGAGTTGGCGCTTCAAACAAACTTTGGCAATTTGAGACAGAGAATTGTAAGAGGAACCGCCGTTGCTCAACGCCATTTCGCCACTTATTTTCAGTTCATTGGCCTTCTTCCTCATTGACAACCCTTCCTTTTCATCCACCATGATTTTCCTTACCATATTCTCAATATCATCCCTCCCAACTATTTCTTCAGTTGGGGACACTTTTGGTCGAACAGCAATTCCAATCTCCTCTGTTAGCATCGCAGCATTCATCTTTTGCTCTGCGTAAAGCGGCCAAGCAATCATCGGAACCCCATTAGAAATGCTTTCCAAAGTTGAATTCCATCCGCAATGAGATAAAAGCCCTCCCACCGATGGATGCCTCAGGATTTCCGCCTGAGGCGCCCACTTCGGAATCACAAGGCCAATGTCTTTTGTTCGGATGGAAAACCCCTCGGGCAAATAACTCGGGGCGCCATCTCCGCCGTTGCCTATGGTGAGGTAGTCGTCGAGTGCATTATCTGACGGCGGACGAACCACCCAAATGAATCTTTGATTGCTTTGCTCTAAACCCCAAGCCAACTCTGTTATTTGCTTGGCTGATAAGGTACCACCGCTGCCAAACGAGACATAAACAACTGATTCATCGGGTTGATTATCAAGCCAATTGTTCACTCGTTCATCTAGATCCTCCATTCTATCTTTCCTGACCAATGGACCAATGGGATAAATTGGGACATTCACGATTTTCCTTAACAAGTTGTCATCTCGAAGTGCTTTAATGGTTGAAGACTCGAGTTCATCCCAACTATTGATCAAAATCCCATTTGTCTTCGGCATGTCTTGTCCCACGAGGACAAGCCCACTACAAGAATCAATCTTTTTGAAAGAATCGAGGGTATCTTCAAACTTAAGCGACCTGCAACCGTTGATTTTCAATGGCTTTTGGCCGTTGATATGTTCCTCCATGATTACCTCCTGATCCATGCTTGATGCCTGAAAAATCACTGAAAGGAAATAAGCAGTGCTAGTGTTGAACACGTATTTGAGCATTCCAAACTCATCAGCCAACGGAAGGGCGACACATCCGAACAAATCCACAATCAAAGCCGAAGGGCGATAATTCATGGCAGCAATCGATGATTTGAGGCTTGGCATGGACTCACGCACGTGCATGACAAGTTTGGCCACGAGCGGTGCGTTGGGGTCGATTAAGCCTGAGATATCCACCGAAGGAAGCACAACAATGTCGAGATTATGGTCAATTAGGTTTGGCAATGATGATTTGAGAAGGGAATCAGTTGAGGCAATGTCAGTTGCAACGACGAAGATTGTTACATGGAAATCATGGTGAAGGACCATTTTTTTGCCGAGCTCCAAACCAGGGATGAGATGTCCCATGCCAGGGCTAGCAAGCAAAGCAGCGTGAGGCTTTGTGATTTCTACCGGCATGGTTATGGATTGGGAAGAATTAATTGTGGGTGGAATTAGAGATGAAGGGTGTGCTTAATTAGTTTCTTCTTGCTGGTTTTTGTCTTGAATTTGAGCATGCATTAATTTTGGAGGTCAACATTATTTATACACGAAAGTTTGGCAGTTGTTTATAAGGTTTCCATAATAGCATCATGAGAAAGAGAAAATATTTGATTTTATGGTAATTGATAACTTAAGGAAATTAAAAAATTGGCCTCTTTTTATCTACCAAAAACGAAATTAAAATTTGGAAATTTGGTATGTGTACCGAGTTAGGTCAATTCATCAAATTTTGATTGATGAAAGTATGAGAGATTATTAGGTGGGATGGACCCACCACGTCATCTATAGGACCAACCAGTGATATGAAGACAACTCATCAATTTTCTAAAACCCTATCCCAATAAAATCTCAAATTTGGGGACTTACCCTTTATATAGGGTTTGTTTTAAAAGGGGGCTAAACCTTGGACTAAAATCGTGCCTAGATTTAAGGAGTTTATTTGACATGGCAAAATTCTATTGGTTAGTCCCATGGATGACGTGGTGGGTCCGTCCCATCTAATAATTTCTCATGAAAGTATAGGCACCTTTGTGAAAGAGAACCTATATATTATTACTAAAATTTGGTCTTCTTCATATAGTGTATTGTTTAGATTACTTTCCAAATTTGATTAAACTCAAACGTATTTCCATAATTAAACTTTAAACATGGTCCACTCCCCCTAAAAAATGGGGATTACTTTTTTTCTTTGAGATAAAAATGGGGATTACTAATTAGTAAAAAATACGGTAAAATTATTTGTACTGTTATAAACCACACTACTTTGTTACACTCCTATATCTAACATTATTATTCAAATCAAACTCACATCAATGATTATAAATGGTAGTGTACAAGAGTAGTGTACCTAGAGGTAGTACACATAACCTTGTCCAAAAAGATATATTGACTCATGATAATCTTTTGCTACCTTAAAAGATAAAACATATCTCTATTTAAGTTATTATATTTTCCTTGAATTGTTTGTTATAATCGCGTTCTTTTATATGTCAAAAATCTAAAATTTAAACATAACTATTACATATATTACACAAAAATTATTGATTAATTGACGAAGAAGCCAAGTAGGCAATTTCAATTTCATATTCTTTTTACATTATTTTTCAGTTCAATATATTACTCGTAAGTCGATTAGTGTATGGTAAACTGATCCATATACATATGGTACTAACTACGTACTGACTAGTAGTGATTAGTAAATTACCTCGAAAGAAATTAGGTAGTGATTAGTAAATCAATGCATGAAAAATAGGCAAATTAAAGCACATTAATCCCTCAATTTTTTACTCAATTCCAGCCTCTAAAATATCATCAATTCTTCAAACTAAAGTTGGATATTCCAAAGTTTGTTCAAACGTATTTATTATTACTGTTACATAGCTAGTACAATTCTTTTCAACACAACAATAAAAACCATATACAGGAAAATGAAAAGAAATTCAACACATTGCTTGAGCCAATGCTTTAGAAGAAGAACTATTTCTAGTCCAAGCATTTGCTGCGCTCAATTTAAGTTCCTTGACTCTAGCCCTCCATCGATGCACCTTCCACGTCCGCCATTAACTTTTTCTCACCATCATTTTAATCTCCTCCTTCCCTACAATTTCCTTTGATATCGATGTTTTAGATCGAACAGCTACCTTAAGCTCATCTGCCAAACATTGTAGCATTCATTTTCTGCTCTGCGTATAAGCCAAGCGATTAATGGTACTCCATTAAATGATACTACTTTCCAACAGTGAAAAATAATCCATCTCTGTTGGATTAGCTCTAAACCCCAAACCAACTCTTTTGTTTGCTCCTTAATTTGACAGCATTCCTCCACTCCCAAACGAGACCAAAACTACAGGTTCAGTCCGCGCACTGCTTGTCTAACCAGTCGAATATCTCCTTGTCTGACTCCAATATTGGTCTGGTTGACCTAACCATTGGACCAATTGGATAGATGGGTACCCTGCTAAAACTGTCCAAGAGTTTATCATCTGCTTGTCAACATCGTAGCATTCCCCTGTTTTGGGTCCGAGAAATGAACCCTTCGGGTAAATGAGTCGACTTATCATTACTGTTAGAAGTTAATTAGTTGTTTAACTGTGCAAGCAAAAATTGGATTTAATTTATCTTTAGAAACTTGTGGAATCATTTGTGGATCTATCTAATTTGAGATTTGTGGATCTATCATTTGTGGATCTTTACTTCTAAGAGTCCGAATGAAAATTGGAGATAGGAGAAAGAAAATTGATAAAAGCAATTTGAATATGGATGCTACGAGTTGCAAAGTCAAACAAAATTCTACCTTTATCCAATATGTATTTTACTTCGTAACTTGGCTAGAAATGTGCGGGAATTTGAGCCGGGCAGTTTTTTTCCTATGGTTTTACAGTTGTTAATTGTTATGTTGAAGGAGATCGGAGAGATAATTTTTGGGGATAAATCAAGAGAGATATTGGGTTTCTTAGAATTGTAATCTCGCCTCCAAATTTTCTTTCATCCGATGAAGAAAGGGGTTTGGTCCACGTTTGGGCTAAGGGCCTCTTACACTGTTCTCTCCTTTTCAGGTTATTAGTGAGTAATGAGTAGAATTTGGCGTATAAATCCAACTTGATCAAGAACTTTTATGAACTACAAAAATGTTACAAGAGATTTTCACAAGTAATGACAAACATAATAAACACATTACAATTGAAGGTGTCTAAAACAGGCCAAAATTCTAAGGTTAACAATCGATCTAATGCTAATCATCACGACCAATGGTGACCAAAAAATTGGTCAAGGCTAACTATCACGATCCATGTGGCTAAAATGTCCAAAGCTAACCATCATGACCATTGGTGGAAAAAATTTCTAGGCCAAAATTCAAAAGCTAACAATCACAACCTAATGGTCAAAATGGCCAATGCTAACCATCATGAACGATGCTGGTCAAAATAGGCCAAAATAGCCAATGTTAACTCAGTCACATTGGATTTAAGGATTTGTTTTTACGAGCATCAAAAATCGGTTTCGATTTAATTAGAAAATAAGTCTAAAAAAAAGAAAACAAAATTAGAAGCAGGAAAATCCTTTCAATCATTTTGACACTATTATATATATATTTTTTATGAGTATAGCGGCCAAAATTGAGGAAAATTTATTCGGTCCAATTTTTGCAAAATTTTACCTGAGATCGTGTACCATCACAATTTTTGGACTAAAAACGCGTTTCGGGGTTTCAGCTCAGTTTTGCATGATTTTTTGTGCGAAAACTCCATTAATGATCTATATTCATCTAACCAAATCTCAGCCACATTGGATTTAATGATTTGTTTTTTCGAGCATCAAAATTTGATTTCGATTTAAATAGAAAATAATTCGGAAAAAATAGATTTAACGATATTAGAAAAGTGAAAAGCCCTTCAATTAATTTGGCGTTGAATATATACACTTTTATGAGTATTGAAGCCAAAAATTGAGGAAAAATCATTCGGTTGATCTTTTGCTAAATTTTAGCCGAAATCGATTATTAACCATCACGATTTTTGGCTAAAAACGTGTTTTGGGGTCATGACTCAATTTTGCATGATTTTTGGCGCCAAGACTCCTTGAAATTTTTATATTCATCTAAGAAAATCTCAGCCACACTGCATTTAAGAATTTATTTTTACGAGAATCAGAATCTTGTTTCGATTAACTAGAAATTAATTCGGAAAAAATAGAAAAAATGATATTAGAAGCGTGAAAATCCATTCAATCTTTTTGGAGTTAAATTATATATTTTTTATGAGTATTTTAGCGAAAAATTGAAAGAAAAATTTTTGGTTCAATTTTTGCAAAATATTAGCCGAAATCGTGTACTAACCATCACAATTTTTGGCTAAAAACATGTTCCGGGGTCCAGGTTCAGTTTTGCATGTTTTTTGGCGTCAAGACTCCTTGATATATCTATATTCATCTCACCAAATCTTAGCCACAATGCATTTAAGAATTTGTTTTTACGAGCATACAAAATGTTGTTTTGATTAATTAGAAATTAATTCGAAAAAAGGGAAAAATGATATTAGAAGCGTGAAAATCTATTCAATCTTTTTGGTGTTGAATTATATATATTTTTATGAGTATTGTGGCATAAAATTGAAGAAAAATTTTTGGTTCAATTTTTGTAAAATTTTAGCTGAAATCGTGTACTAACTATCACAGTTTTTGGCTAAAAATGCATTCGGGGTCCTGACTTAGTTTTGCATGATTTTTGTCGCCAAGACTCCTTGAAATTTTTATACTCATCTAACCAAATCGCAACCACAATTCATTTAAGAATTTGTTTTTACGAGCATTAGAATCTTTTTCCGATTAACTAGAAATTAATTCATAAAAAATAGGAAAAATGAAATTAGAAGCGTGAAAATTCATTCAATTTTTTTAGAGTTGAATTATATAGTTTTATGAGTATTGTGGGAAAAAATGAAATAAAAATTTTTTGGTTTAATTTTTGTAAAATATTAACCGAAATCATGTACTAACCATCACGGTTTTTGGCTAACAACGCGTTCCGGAAATCTGGCTCAGTTTTACATGATTTTTGGCGCCAAGACTCCTTGAGATATCTATATTCATGTAACCAAATCACAGCCACACTGCATTTACGAATTTTTTTCGAGCATCAGAATCTTGTTTCAATTAACTAGAAATTAATTCGGCAAAAATAAGAAAAACGATATTAGAAGCGTGAAAATCCATTCAATCTTTTTGGAGTTAAATTATATATTTTTTATGTGTATTTTAGCGAAAAATTGAAAGAAAAATTATTGGTTCAATTTTTTGCAAAATAGTAGCCGAAATCGTGTACTAACCATCACGGTTTTTGACTAACAACACGTTCCGGAAACCTGGCTTAGTTTGACATGATTTTTGGCGCCAAGACTCCTTGAAATATTTATATTCATGTAAACAAATCACAGCCACACTGCATTTAAGAATCTGTTTTTTACGAGCATCATAATCTTGTTTTGATTAACTAGAAATTAATAAGGAAAAAGTAGGAAAAACGATATTAGAAGTGTGAAAATCCATTAAATCTTTTTGGAGTTGAATTATATATTTTTTATGAGTATTTTGGCGAAAAATTGAAAGATTTTTTTTAAAAGTTTTGCAAAATTTTAGCCGAAATCGTGTACTAACATCACATTTTTTGGCTAAAAGTGCGTTCCAGGGTCCTGGCTCAGTTTTGCAAGATTTTTGTCGCCAAGAATCATTGAAATTTTTATACTCATCTTACCTAAATACATGAAACCAAATCTCAATGGAATTTTTGTACTCATCTAACCGTAAACTCATCTAACCAAATCTCAACTACATTGCATTTAGGAATTTGTTTTTATGAACATTAGAGTCTTGTTTCGATTAATTAGAAATTGATTCGGCAAAAATAGGAAAAAACGACATTAGAAGCGTGAAAATCCATTCAATCTTTTTGGAGTTGAATTATATATTTTTTATGAGTATCTTAGCGAAAAATTTAAAGAAAAATTTTTGGTTCAATTTTTGCAACTTATTAGCTGAAATCGTATACTAACCATCACAGCCACACTGCATTTAAGAATTTGTTTTTTACGAGCATCAGAATCTTGTTTTGATTTACTAGAAATTAATTAGGAAAAAGTAGGAAAAACGATATTACAAGCGTGAAATCCACTAAATCTTTTTGGAGTTGAATTGTATATTTTTTATGAGTATTTTGGAGAAAATTGAAAGAAAAATTTTTTGTTCAATTTTTACAAAATTTTAGCCGAAATCGTGTACTAACATCACAGTTTTTTTGGCTAAAAATGCTTTTCAGGATCCTGGGTCAGTTTTGCATGATTTTCTTCGCCAAGACTCAATGAAATTTTTATACTCATCTAACCCTAAACTCATCTAACCAAATCTCATCCACATTGCATTTAGGAATTTGTTTTTACGAAACTCAGAATCTTGTTTTGATTAATTAGAAATTAACTCCGCAAAAATAGGAAAAACGATATTAGAAGCGTGAAAATCCATTCAATCCTTTTGGAGTTAAATTATATATTTTTTATGTGTATTTTAGCGAAAAATTGAAAGAAAAATTTTTGGTTCAATTTTTGCAAAATATTAGCCGAAATCTTGTACTAACCATCACGGTTTTTGGCTAAAAACGAGTTCCCGCGTCCTGGTTTAGTTTTGCATGATTTTTGGTGTCAAGACTCCTTGATATATCTATATTCATCTAACCAAATCTTAGCCACAATGCATTTAAGAATTTGATTTTACGAGCATCAAAATGTTGTTTTGATTAATTAGAAATTTATTCGAAAAAAAGGAAAAATGATATTAGAAGCGTGAAAATCTATTCAATCTTTTTGGTGTTGAATTATATATTTTTTATGTGTATTGTGGCAAAAAATTGAAAGAAAATTTTTTGGTTCAATTTTTGCAAAATTTTAGCTGAAATCGTGTACTATCACAGTTTTTGGCTAAAAACGCGTTCCGGGGTTTTGGTTCAGTTTTGCATGATTTTTGGCGTCAAGACTCCTTGATATATCTATATTCATCTCACCAAATCTTAGCCACAATGCATTTAAGAATTTGTTTTTACGAGCATCAAAATGTTGTTTCGATTAATTAAAAATTAATTCGAAAAAAAAGGAAAAATGATATTAGAAGCATGAAAATCTATTCAATCTTTTTGGTGTTCAATTATATATTTTTTATGAGTATTGTGGCAAAAAATTGAAATAAATATTTTTAGTTCAATTTTTGTAAAATTTTAGCTGAAATTGTGTACTAACTATCATAGTGTTTTGCTAAAAGTGCGTCCGAGGTCCTAACTTAGTTTTGCTTGATTTTTCTCGCCAAGACTCCTTGAAATTTTTATACTCATCTAACCAAATCTCAGCCATAATTCATTTAAGAATTTGTTTGTACGAGCATTAGAATCTTTTTCCGATTAACTAGAAATTAATTCAGAAAAAATAGGAAAAACGAAATTAGAAACGTGAAAATTCATCAATCTGAGACTACTAATCTATTAATGATACTTTCTAGAGTTGAATTCCACCCACAATGCGAAAAAAATCCTCCTATTGATCCATGGCTTAAGATTTCAACTTGGGGAGCCCAATCTGAGACTACTAACCCCAGATTCTTGGTCCTGTCCAAGAACCCTTCCGGTAAACAGCTTGCTATGTTGGAATGGCTAGTTGTAACACTAAAATACGAGCCATCACCGGATTTTAAAGCTGGTGTTCGGACAACCCAAATGAATCTCTGTTGGCTTAGCTCTAAACCCCAAGCCAACTCTTCTGTTTGCTCCTTTGACAACATTCCTCCACTCCCAAACGAGACAAAAACCACAGATTCACTCGGTTGCTTGTCTAACCAGTTAAATATCTCCTTGTAGGACTCCAATATAGGTTTCGTTGGCCTAACCATTGGACCAATTGGATAGATGGGTACCTTGGTAAATTGGCCTAAGAGATTATTATCTCTCAAAGCAGCAAGTGTTGCAGGCTCCAAATCCTCCCATATATTAACCAAAATCCCATCAGAATTTGGAATTTCCATGCACAATTTTACGTACTCTATATACTGCTGATCTGATTTGCACATCATTGGGTCGATTACATCTTCGGGTCGAACCGGCCTGCATCCAGGAATAAACAGAGCTTCTTTTTCATCAACGTACTCTCCTTTCACCACCTCATCTAATACTGGAAGATATATAGTCAACGCAAGGAACCATGCATGGCAGGGAACGTAAACAAGCCTTGGGATGTTAAATTTATCAGCAATATCTAAAGATTCAAATCCGAAGAAATCAACTATTAGAACAGTAGGAGGGGATTTCAAAGCAGAGACTTCTGATGAAAAGACTGGTTTGATCTCACGCATGAGAACGGCTATTTGTGTAACCACGGCGGCCGCGGCACCAACAAGGTGGGAGATATCTGGTGGTGGAAGCTCGATGATTTCAAACTGCTCCGCCGGGGTCATGGATGATTCGAGGATTTGTGATTGCACAGCTGATGTTGGAGAGGCAACAACAAAGATTGTTACCTTGAAATTGAGGACCGTGACCAGGCGCTTTCCGAGCTCTAGGACAGGGATAAGGTGGCCGAAGCCAGGACTTGATAATAGCACTGCATGAGCCTTGGAGTCTCCACCCTCCATATCTGAAACTTAGCAAAGAAAGATGATCAAAGAAACTTGGGAAAAGCCGAAAAGGCTAAAAGCATATATATACAGCTAGTAGTATAATTTTAGGACAGCCTACAAAATCGTGGGTAAGTTGAAGCTATCTATGAAGATTTTAAAGCATGGATTCTCTGTTATTGGTTTTTGTTCAATACTAGGATAATTATTATATAATCATCCAAATCATCACGAAGATTAATTATGACGATTTGAAGACCACACAATTTTAGTGATGGAGAATGTCTCTGTTCGTACGTTCTGGATTATGCCATAGCATTGTGTCAAGTCAACCCGTAATTGTCCGATATTCGCCTTAGTACAGAACAGATTTTTCTATAATTTAACCATTCTACAAAAACTTCGTTTGCACTTACACTATCATGCTCCGTTTCTTCTTGTTTGCTTAATTTCAAGTGCATTTTGATTTAATTTTAGGGATTAAATTCTATTAGGATCATTCTAAAAATGATGCTTTTTAGGATCCCATTAAGATGATGCCACCTAATCAATTTTGAATCACCATCAAGATATATTTTACACCCTCATTCACTATATAAACTCTTATTAATTGCATATCATTAATTGCATTAATTCACCCTTAATTCTAGTTAAGATTATATTTATTTAGTGAAAATAGATTTTTTTTTCCAGAATATACTTTTAACAGTAAATTTTATATTTATGATTATTCTTGAAGATTACCATCAACCATTTTTTTTTGTTGAAACCATCCACACCCATTAATTATAATTCTAAGACTTTTAATTTCTTTTCATTAATATTTATTAATCAAAGAATCAAATTATGATGATCAATTAAATTAATTAATATTTGAATTTTTTCTAAACTAATCAAATTAATTTGCCACTAGTAAAGAAAAGAAGACTGTTTCACATCCAAACCCAATCTTAATGTAGAAAAAAGTCACGTTATGAGGAAAAAATGAAATTTATTAAAAAAAAGTCACATTGGAAGTAAAAAACAGAAGTTAAAAAAATTATTAATAAAATTATTCAATTTTAACTAAGGTTAAACGTATGTTAAAGTAATTAATAAAAATTTAATTAGGTGTGGTTTTGGCAAAAAAAAAGTGTGGTAGGGTGTAAATTAGGATTTGATGATGATTTAAATTTGATTAGATTTGATTAGGTGGTACCATCCTAATGGAATCCTAAAATCACCCCTTTTTAGGATGATCCTAATAGAATTTAAACTCTTAATTTTATTGAAGATTCTTTGCATCTATAATACCCAAATTCCCCACCAATTCTTGCACAAAAAGAACAATTTCGTCCATAAACCTTTGTTTTTGCCTGATTGAACCCTGACATTAAAAAAAAAAAACATATATATATACTCTCTTGACGTTAAAAAAAAAGATACATGCTCCTTACCATTAACAAAACCGTTATCTACCAACCGTTATCCTGCAAAATTGAAAGTATGAGGTAACGATTTTGTTGACGACATGGGGAATTTGTCATTTTTTATAACGTCATGGTGTAATCAGACAAGAAAAAAAAAGTTTAGGAGGGAAATTGTCCTTTTTATGCAAGTTTGGGGGGAATTTGGGCATTAAGCCTATCTTAATATAAGTACTTATATATCATCATTTTCAAGTGAAAAAAAGTTTTCAAACTTTTCAAACTATTGAAAGATTAGGAGATGGCTCATCATTTTACTCCAGAATCCGGTGGTGAACCAAGAAAGACTGGCACAATTCAGGTTTATTTTCTGGCTTCTTATTGTTATTACTTTACATATTAATTGTTGTATCCCCTTTTATTATACTTTGGTAAACTTCGTAGTGACATGATCACCACTTGCGTGCTTCATGAACAAAAGAAAAGATTCAACCAGCAGGTCTATAGATCACAGGGTTAAAATTGTTTTGTTGTTAATTTCTCTGCTATCATTTTCCATTGATGGCAGATAATATCTTGATTGCACAATTTTAGTAGTAACCGATATCTATTTTGCTGGAGTAAAGCTTCACTTCAGTACTAGTTTCTAGTTATGGCTATTTGTTAGTGATAATAAAATGCAGCAAATTCTGAAATCTTCAATAGATGAATGAAAAGCTATTAAGTACGTAGAATAGCACTTATATGTACTTTTTTACCTTAAATTTGCATATCTCCAAACAACTAAAACATATATCCTAGATGAATCTCTTCTTTCTATTCTCTTAAATTTTTTTAAAAATTTCAGTCAAGTTTACGGTAAACACTCTCCTGAACATATCTTGCTTTCAATTGATTTTGTATATCAAAACCAACAATATTTATTTCCTATGCATATTCCTAAATGTTCTTTTGTCACTTAATTGGTAATTTTGAATAGATTGCCTACCAGGAACAGATTAACAAAATTGGGTGTGGCACTGGATTTAGAGAATGTTTGCTTTGTGGGGTTTTTGATGAGTCTCATGATCATCTATTTTTCTCTTGTGTTTACTCTAAAGCTGTTTGGCAGCATGTCTTGCATAGTTGTGGCTTTTCTAGAACAGATTGGGAGTTTGAGTTATCTTGGACTATTAAGGGTTTTAAAGGCAAGTCTTTGCTGAACTAAGATTGTTAAATTAGCTTGGACATCCTAGTGCTACTTGATTTGGTTAGAAAGGAACTATAGATTTTTCAAGAGCAAAAAAAAGTCCCCCTGAAGAGCTTTTTATACAAATTGGAGATTTCATCAGAGTTAAGCTTCATGGTATTGGTGGAGTAGCTCCTAATTTCATAAACAGGAAGCTTTGTTGCAAATGGAATTTGATGATTCATGGTGTTTCTAGCTAGGATCTGATGTAATTTCTATTTTTTAGTTGTTCCTTGTTTTTATAACCTGCTGCTAAGTATGTAGTACATTGTAAAAGCTTATGCTTTTTGCTGGGTGATAAATTGATAATTATAAAAAAAAAACAATATTTCATTTCACCTTCTCTTAATTTTGACGACTTGCTTCTGTTACAAAAATAAATCATGCATATCAACCGCCTATTGCGCTGGCCACTGGCCACCAACGTAACTATATAATACTCTCTCTGTTCCTTTTTAATTATCCCTTTTTGGTCAAGCAATTTCAACTTCGACCATTAGTTAAAAGAAAAATATGTAAAATTAAAATTTCAAAAAATATACTTTGAAAAGCTTGTGTTCCAAAGTTTATGAGTATCATTTTAAAATTTTATATTGGTTTATATATATTTTCTTAGAAGATGGTCAAAGTTAAAGTTGTTTAACCATAGAGTGACAATTAAAAAGGAACGGACGGAGTATAAGCTTACAGCAGCCCAATTTCTATGGTCACCAACCGGCTTGCAGGTATCAAAATTCACAAGTCAACTGATCAATAGCCGCCATGCCTAGAAGTTAACAAAATGAAAAATAACTTAACTGAATAACAAAATGATTCCATTTGCATCTTTAAAGTTATAAAAGATCCCATGTATCATGTATGTAAAGACAAACTCAATCTGAAAAGAAAAGTCAATTAAAATTTGAAAGAATATGATCTTCTTCGAGAGCCAGAATAATAGTACGTTATAGTACATAAAAAATGTTAGTAGTAATTTAATCAAATTATTATTATCATAAAACCCCATAACGTAACAGAATGATCAAACTATACCATGAGAGTTGAGACCATCCATATATAAATACTAGAGGTAAGGAAGCTACTGCCTATAGTTGTAGCATTATTTCACTTCTCCTCCCTGTCATGGAGTCCCCCCAAAAAAAATCCATTCCATTAATATGGCTGAAACCAAACCCAACAAATGCTCAGTGAATTTTCCTGGTGGAGTTTTTACTGATTATTTCCTCTCACATGCCTCCTACTCCATTGATGTAATCAAATTAAGTTTTGATTTTATTATATATAATGATAGAGAGGGGATAGGGTTTAAGAATGAGAAGCAGATAAGAAGGAGCAGAGAGAGAAAGGGAGAGAAGAAACAGAGGAGGAAAGAGGGAATAATTTTTTCCATGTCTTTCTCATTCGATTGGTTCATACAAATACTACTAGCATCATCCTAGGATCCCGTGTCACTCACGATGGACCCTACTACTAACAAACTTAGGAATCAAATTTACTAGAAAGCAAAATATCAAAAGGGCAATTAACAGAATAGAAATAACAGTTTCATTTAGCTGCTAGCTATTTTGGAACAAAGTTCTTCCACCAGCTGGGCTTCTTTCCCACTCGTTTGCCAATTGGACTTGGGCTATTGCCACTGGATGTCGAGTTCATAACATATAACATCTTAACCTATTATGTTACTTAACCTAATGCTCTGTCAAGGTTGAAATTAGGAAAGTTGGAAGAGATGTCCTTAGCCCATTCCCAAGTAGAATCTGACTCTGGTAGTTGCTTCCACTTAACAAGGACTTGTGTCAGAACCTTCTTGGCTTGTTTCACCTGGTGGCTCTTCAATATCAGTTCTGGGTTCCAATATGGGTTGGCCCTCTATACATTCTGTTGGTAGGGTTGATGGAGTTGTTGGCATTTCCCCTTTGAAAGCTCGAAGTAGTGAAACATGAAAGACTGGATGAACTCGAGAACCCTCTGGTAGCTCCAGCTTATAAGCTACTAGCCCAATCTTTTGTAGGATCTTGAAAGGACCAAAATACTTCTTGGAAAGCTTCTGTGTAGTCCTTGAAACTACAGATTGCTGCCTGTAGGGTTGAAGCTTTACCAAGACTAAATCTCCTTTTCTGAATTGCTTTTCAACCCTCTTCCTATCGGCCTGAACTTTCATGCGGTTGCGAGCTCTAGCAAGATTAGCCTTCAACTGCTTTAAAAGTTGTTGTCTATCGATGAGGCTGTCATCAAGCTGTGGAACAGTGGTAGAACCAGGAATATATGATGGAATGGTTGGTGGAGGAAAGCCATACAAGGCTTGGAAAGGAGTCATACCTGCTGCCGAATGGAAAGATGTATTATATGACCACTCCACCCAATGGAGGATTCTAGTCCACTGTTTAGGATTCTCAAAGACAAAAGCACGCAAGTAAGTCTCAAGACAACGATTCAGGACTTCTGACTGCCCATCCGTTTGAGGATGATAGGCACTACTCATTGGCAATTGAGTTCCTTGCAGCCTAAACAGTTTCATCCAAAACTTACTCACAAAAAGGGGATCTCGATCACTGACGATACTGCGAGGAATCCCATGAAGCCTAACTATCTCTTGAGCAAAACTAGCAGAGATTCTAGCCAACGTGCGAGCAATTCCCGCATGGCCTCCTGTGAGAGTGCTATGAAATTCATGTAGCAAGGTTTGTTGGAGAGGATTCGAATCAGGAATGACAATTTGACCTTCTCTCATTAGTAATCCATTGACTACAGTAAACTCATCTGGAAGGTCTTGGCATTGTTGAAAGAAGAGCTTCCCTTGGTTATCCGAGATGAAATACTGCCTCAAACCATCCAAAAAGGAGAAAACGGGACCCGAAATAGCTGAACAATTTGCTTCAGCGGGGAAGGAACGTGACAAAGCATATGCAACCTTATTTTGGGTTCCTGGCTTATACTGTATTATGTACTGAAACCCAAGTAATTTCACCAGCCATTTTTGCTGCTCAGGTGTTTGGATGGTTTGGTTCATCAACCCTTTCAAGCTTTGTTGATCGGTGTAAATGATAAATGGCCGACCAAGCAGATACTGCCACCACTTCTTGACAGCTTCTGTGATTGCATACATCTCTCTTACATAGGTTGATGAATTCTGCAGTTTGGGATTTAGTTTCTTACTGAAATAAGCAAGAGGGTGATTGTTTTGAGATAATATTGCGCCCACAGCAATGTTAGAGGCATCAGTTGTGACCTCAAAGGGTTTGGTGAAGTCGGGAAGAGCCAGAACTGGAGTGGAAGTGAGTGCTTGCTTCAATTTATCAAAAGCGTCAGAGGCTGCTTGTGACCATTGAAATGCCTTAGTTTTAAGCAAATCTGTTAATGGCGCTGCAATGGTGGCATAGTGAGCAACAAACTTGTGGTAATATCCTGTTAATCCCAAAAATCCACGAAGACTCTTGACATTGTTGGGTCTAGGCCAAGCCATAACTGCATCGATTTTTGTTGGGTCAACTTGAACACCTTGGGCAGATATAATGTGGCCAAGATAATCAATAGAAGATCGACCGAATGAACATTTAGATAGCTTAGCATAAAACTGATGGTTTAGGAGTAGATTCAGAGCCTGTTTCAAATGAGTCAAATGCTCCTCCAAAGACTTACTGTAGACCAATATATCATCGAAAAAAACTAGAACAAAATGCCTAAAAAATGGTCTGAAAAGGTCGTTCATAGCAGATTGAAAAGTGGAAGGTGCATTAGTAAGACCAAAAGGCATCATCTAAAATTCGAAGTGGCCATCAGAGGTACGAAACGCTGTTTTTGGAATATCCTCCTCAGCAACCCTTATCTGGTGATAGCCTGCTCTTAGGTCGATCTTAGTGAACACAGTGGCTCCATAAAGTTCATCTAAGAGCTCATCAATTGTAGGGATCGGAAAACGATCCCGTATTGTTATAGCATTGAGAGCCCTGTAATCGACACAAAATCGCCAAAAACCATCTTTTTTGCGGACTAAGAGAACTGGTGAAGAAAAGGGGCTAGTGCTTGGGCGGATGACACCATCTTGCAACATTTCGGTGATAAGAGTTTCCATTTCCTGCTTTTGGTTGTGAGGGTAGCGATAGGGTTTGACATTCACAGGTTTTGATCCTGGAAGGAGGTAGATGTGGTGATCATGTTGACGTTTTGGGGGAAGGCCTTTTGGGGTTTCAAAAACCTTGGAAAAACTTTGCAGAAGCGTTGCCAAAGCAGGGGAGATTGAATCAAGTGGCAACGATGTTTTCTAGGGTTTCTGATGTAGTGGATTGAAGGTTCAACAATGGGCTGAAGAAATGGCATCGGTTTGGGCCCATCGATGGAGTTGCTGAGGTGTCACTGGGTCAGCATGAAGCGGACGTTGGCCCGAAATAGTAACCCATTTTCCCTTATGACAAAAGGACATGAGAAGCAGGTTAAAATCCGCAAGCACTGGGCCGAGTTGGGCCAACCATTGTACTCCAAGAATGACGTTGGCCCTATGCACATCTAAGAGATACAGATCTAGGGTACAGGTCAGACCTTGTAGATCTAGCTGTAATGCTGAGATCATCCCTTGACAGTGCAAAACGTCACCGTTTCCCATACGAACGGAAAGAGGCGGCGCCTGTTCAATAAGCAACCCCAAATGTCGAGCCACTCTTGGTTGAAGAAGATTATGTGTACTTCCCGAATCAATTAAAACAGTGAACGGATGTCCTTTAATAAGGCACTGCAATTTCATACAAGAATGGGAAGAATGACCATATAGAGCATGCAGTGAAACTTGAAAATCATTTATGCCAAATTCCGGAGGTGGTGGCGGCAAT